>PVKV010037017.1:0-15200 GCA_004027835.1 Alouatta palliata
TGTTTTGGTACCAGTACCATGCTGTTTTGATTACTGTAGCTTTGTAGTATAGTTTGAAGTCCGGTAGTGTAATGCCTCCAGCTTTGTTCTTTTTGCTTAGAATTGACTTGGCTATGCGGGCTCTCTTTTGGTTCCATATGAAGTTTAAGATGTCATTCTTGTGTACAGATCTATGTATCTTTTTCCATTTGAATCTGTGATGCATACAGCTCATTTTACTGAAATTTTCTACTCAGTTGCTTCCAGATTTCATTGTTTTTAGAATTAAAAAAGAACTTTTTGTTGTTAAATTATGTATCGTTGGTTCTTAATTGTTGCTGCAAGAATGATAACTTCATTTACCTATTCCTCATGTTTTCTGCTTGTGAGACTACAGAGTTTAGCTTCTTTGCTTCTTGCCAATAATGAAATTAATGCTGTAACTATACATCTAAGAATGTTGCTTACTACCAATTATTTATTACTTATTAATTACTACCAATTATTTATTAAAACTAATTGTAATTATAATTAGTTATTACAGAAGTATTTCTATCAGTTTCTAATCATTGATAATTTAAATTGTTCTGAATTTTTATATTTAATATAGCTTTCGTAGCTTTGAGATTACTTCCCTCAAATTTCTTTGTATTAAATCATGACTAGATACATGTAATTGATATAATTTAAAATTTATAAAATATAAATTACAAATGACCGCAAATTCCCCAAAACGGAAATGTTCAGTTCAACTTGCTTACCACACAAATTGATGGAGAAAGAAACGTAACGTACTGATCAAGTGTAAACATACTGATCATATATGTTTATAAATAAAACATTTAAGTACATTTGAGTCAGGAAGTTGAATTGATTGGTGAGAACCAGAGATTTTATATGTAATAACAAATGAAAGTAAACACTGGTATTTAAAGTTACAAGCTCATTTTTTGAAGAAACTAGCTGGGTTTCTGAGAACTTGCCAAATAAATAAATAAATAAATAAAATAACACAATGTTTCTGGTAACCTGACATTTGAGTAAGCTTTTTTGGCAATAGCGTACTCTTTTATTTTGACTCATCTTCAGTGCTGATGCAGTCCATTCTAATAACACGTAAGAACCAACTCAGAAAAAACAATGATTAGCTGACTTAAAAAAGACACACAAGTTTATACCCTTTCCTTGCCCTCTTAACTTACAGTTTCTTTGTGAGCCTTCCTTGTAAAGACACTTTGAGAATCCTCCCTGTGAGATCTAGTTACTGCTTTGTTGAAGTGGGAGCACTGTGCTGAATCAGAACTTTCCTCTATAGCCTGATGTAAAACATAGTTAATGCAATTTATTTAAATATTATTTTTAAAAGTCATTCATAGCTTCCTGTTTCAGTAAAGAGTATAGCATTATTTTAATAAAGAATATAGGCTTTATATCAGACTTTGGAAGGTACACTCTGATCTTTTTTAGGACTACCCCTTGGTTTTCAGGGAGCAAGAAAACAAAGGGAAGAGATTTGATTAATGACTAAATGATAACAATAAATACACTATTTTAAACTTACATTTGGAAATTTCAAACATACTATGTTAAAACTAATTAAATTGCAGTGCACAGTCAGGACTGATGTAATATAAACAAGAGATAATAAGGAAGCTTTAGTCTAATTTTAACACAGAGCACAATACTGTTTATACAGTAAATTCTTAAGATAACCTAGAGTATTCTCTTTTCCCAGTAGCAAGCGAGGGTACCTTAATTATTTCCTGGAAGTAAAGGGAAGATTTCTAAGTATTAGAAAAATTTTCTGCCAAATTCCTACAAAGTATGAAAAATAAGTCATTTTTTAAAATCATATAACATTCCAACCTGGAGTTACAACACTTACTATTAGATTTTCTTTAGATTAAAAATAGAATTGAAAAGTCAGACTCATTTGAATTGAACATTGTCTTACTATGAGAAAGTTAAAAATGATTTTTATATTGATAACCACTTGTGAATGCATTTAAAAATATCTTTGTAAGTGTATTCATTAAGTACTTATGTTGTCTTGTGCATTGTTTTATTAGACTAGAATTTACTCCCTTTTTGGCGTCAAGATACTCTTCTCACCTAAGAAGTACAGTCATACACTACATAACAACATTTCAGTATATTATAATCTATCTTATGGGCTACATATGCCAGTAGCCCATAAGATTATAATGCCATATTTTTACTGTACTTTTCTTAAGTTGAGCTGTGTCTAGATATACAGATATTTACTGTTGTGTTACAACTGCTTACAGTATTCAGTTCAGTAACATTCTGAACAGGTTTGTAGTCTAGGAGCAACAGGCTGTATCCTACAGTCTAAGTGTATCCTGTAGTCTAGGTGCTAGACTGCACCACCTAGGTTGTATACGTACGCTGTACAATGTTTGCACAATGACTGAATCACCTAACAGTGCATTTCTTAGATTGCATTCCTGCCATTAAATAACTCATGACTGTATTAGAGATGAGAGCTTCAACTCTGGCACGTTGAAACTGGGATCTCCTTGCTTAGAGTGTATGATAATTTGAGTATTAACTTGGTGACAGATTCTGGACTTACTTCAGTGGCTTTCAACCTTAGATTAAAAGGATTTTTTTTATTTTCCTTCTTATGAGTAAAAAATGTTGATAATGTATTAATGTACATACATTAAGAGAAAATTGGCCTCACTTCCTCAGGCCAAACAATTTTAATTAGTGAAAATTACTTAAAACATGGGTTCTCAAATCTCAAATTCAAAGTAAGTGAAGTTATACCATTTATTTAATTATTTTTAGCATGCCTTCATGTTGCTAGAAACATTTTTTAGGGCTTGAAGAGTAGAAAATGCAGGAGAAAAAATGTAACATAAAAATGTAATAGGTAAATTATTATAAATTTTAACTATAAACACTGAAATCAGATAATTCTCATCTGTTTTTGTAGTCCAACTTTAAGTGTGTTTTTTTCCCTCCCAGGACATTTATTCAGAACAGCTGGGGATCAACCGTTTAACCTGTCCACAGTGTCGAGTGCCTTCCCAATGGTCAGCCACCCAGTCTTTGGTCTACATTCAACCAGCTCAGGGCATTCAGAATTTGGTGGTTTGGGGACACTTGGTACACCCACAGCCTTAGCAGCACATCCCCAACTAGCATCTTTTCCAGGTAAACATCTGTTACAAACAGTGTTCATGGAAAGGAGGAAAGCTTAAGAATGTTCAAGCAGTAATTTGTCTGTTGAACAAAAGGAATAGTGTAATGCCTGGTGTATTGTAACTTGGGTGCAAGAATTGGCTCCATCCTATTTATCGTGTGCAAAAAATTAAACACCTTAAGTGTATTAGGTGGCAGAGCGGTTAATTAGATATCCAGGTATTTAACTAGAGAAACAGGTATCTGTCACAGAAGGTAATAATTCAGGCAAGTTTTTTCTCATGTTTTTTTATTGAAGTACAATATACGGAAAAGTATACATATTCTAAGTGTAGAGCTGAATGAATTTTTCTCAGCCTTATTTGATTTTTTAAAAACTTATTTAACTTAGTGTGAAACTGAAGTCCAATTTTTATAATGAGTATTTTTACACTCCTATTTTAGGTTCTCACTTTTCTTCACTATGTAAGGAAAATGAGCTAGACTCTTACATTTCTTTATTTTTCTATTTTGGTTTGGTTTTTTTGAAATGAAGTCTTGCTGTGTTGCCCAGATTGGAGAGCAGTTGTGCAATCTCAGCTCACTGCAACCTCCACCTCCCGGGTTCAAGCAATTCTCCTGTCTGAGCTCCCGAGTAGCTGGCATTACAAGTACACACCACAATGTGTGGCTACTTCTTGTATTTTTAGTTGAGACGGGATTTCGCCATGTTGACCAGGCTGGACTTGAACTCCTGACCTCAAGTGATCTGCCGCCTTGGCCTTCCAGAGTGTTGAAATTACAGGCATGAGCCACTGTGCCTGGCCTATTTTTCTGTATTTGATCAAAACAACTATACAGTTGTACCACTTACATGGCAAGAGGATCAGATTATCCGAAATTCTGTAGATTATAAAGATTTAGTAATTCAGTAAGACATTAGTTAATTAAAACTTTAGACAAACAGGCTTTAATTTGTTTTATTGTCTTGAAAGCCTAAATTTGAATGTGTTTTCTATAGATTAATTTGACTTTAATAAATTTTAGTAAGGGCTGCATGTATTAATGTATGTAAAATAATTTAAAACATTATAGCATAATTCTAGAGACAAATAGGCCTGAATTTAAATCTAGCTTTGTTATTTCATAGTTTTTGACCTAGAAGAAATTATCTGGCCCCTTAGCATCAGTTTTCTCATCTGAAAAATGAGGATCATAATAATAGTACCTGACTCATAGGGTTCTTGTGAGGATTAAAGGAGTTAAGTAATATTTAGTGCCGAATACAGTGTCTGGTGTACTTAATTAGTCTGTAATTGATAACTATCGTGATTATTTTCTTTTGCCCACTTTAATGGTTAATAATTTATCAAATGCTTCTTTAAAAGGAAAGAAGTGTTTTTAAAACTATATGTAGAAAGGATAGATGGTTAAATGTATAGTTCAAGTATTGTTTCTTGAGTCATATTACTTCTTCAATTCAGTTGTCTGGGAAGTGAGGACACCGAGGAGGAATAATGTGAGTGGACAGTTTAAGAAGTCTTAAACCAAGTATTAACATTTCCTTCAAAAATATTAATAGAAATTTATTCAGTTCCCAGCATGATTGTTTAGCAAGAAAAGCTTTCCACAGATATTTACTGAAAATATGATTGCTGAATAAATATCAAAATAGATAATAACAATATAGATAGCTACTGGTATCTTAAATATTTTTATGGTTTTATCCTGGTTTATTACACTGTTGCTTTGAACATTTCTAAATCACAGTGTAAATACTGTATTATTAAAATTAAATGTCTTTTGTACTAGAATGATGTTTAACACATTTAAAAAATTACTCATCTGGGGCTGGGCAAAGTGGCTCACACCTGTAATCCCAGCACTTTGGGAGGCCGAGGTGGGTGGATCACAAGGTCAGGAGATCGAGACCATCCTGGCCAAAATGGTGAAACCCCATCTCTGCTAAAAATACAAAAATTAGCCAGGTGTGGTGGCACCCACCTGTAATCCCAGCTACTCAGGAGGCTGAGGCAGAATTACTTGAACCCAGGAGGTAGAGATTACAGTGAGCCAAGATTGTGCTACTGCACTGCAGCCTGGGTGACAGTGAGACTTTATCTCAAAACCTCCCCCCACCAAAACAAATTACTCATCTGGATTTCAGTAATGTTGATACTTTCACTATATAGAAAAAACTTTTATAGCTTCCCCAGCAAAAATAAATTATTCACTTTTTCATTTAATGTACAGTATTCTTTGGGCGTCTACTCCTCTTGCACACAAGGCCAGTTACAAATTGCTTACAGTTTTTAGGAGACAGATAAACAGACAATTACAAGACAGAGTCTTTAGTGATAAAAGTATACCTAGATGAGCATACTTTTTACCAAATGGGCAGAAACTATGCCTAGTTTTCAAAGATTCATTTTGTTTAATTTGTAGATTTCATACAGTAACTTAAATATGAATTTTCTATAATTGGCTTTATTTGGAAGGGTAACCAAATTGTCAATTTTAAATAACCCAGTAAATAAATGAGGACACAACAGGAAGATATTACTAGGAATTTTAAATGAGGAATAATTTATTTTTATATTTTATGTACTTTCTAAAATATTATGCATATCAGATTACATCAATAAATGTAAAATTATTTAATGGCTATTAGCATAATAAAATTATTTCCATTTTTTACTGAAATAGTATTTCATGGTAATTAAAAAACATATTTGTACTTTTTGGTAATTAATTTTGGTATTAAATTACCATGAATTTTTGCAAAGTATTTTTGGCTCTGTCAAGTATGAAAGATTTTAAATTCTGCTCAGTCTTCTAGGTTCAAATTGAGATCCATTATGTTCTCTGAAGTATTATTAATAGAATCTTGGAGTTAAATATGTTAAATATTGACTGGGCATGGTGGCTCATGCCTGTAATTTTGGGAGCCCAAAGTGTGTGGATACCTGAGGCTGGAAGTTTGAGAGCAGGCTCACCAACACGGCCAAACCTCATCTCTACCAAAACTACAAATATTAGCCAGGCTTGGTGGCGCAGGCCTGTAATCCCAGCTACCATCGAGACTGAGGCACGAGAATCACGTGACTCTGGAGATGGAGGTTGCAGTGAGCCCACATCGGGCCACTGAACTCCAGCTTGGGTGACACAGCGTCACTGTCTCAAAAAAAAAATAAATAAATTAAAAAGTTAAATACTATGTTGTTATTTCCTTTGAATATACTTAGAAATTTACCATATGCTGATTTATGTAATCCTTATTTTGTATTTTTCATTTTATCAACAAGCTGGTTTGTGACTAAATTTTATTTTCCTAAATTTAGACGACAAGTAAGCTTGCCACTTAACAAAAATTATTTCCTGTGAAATAATATCAGATATTTCTAAAATTTACATTCAGAAGCTCTACCACTTGCATCTTTTTATTTAATTGATCTTATTTACTTGTTTTGTATTTTCCTCTGTGGTATCAGGTTATTTTTAACACACATTTTCCAATTATTTTCTCTAATCTCTACTGTGTGCTTATTTACTTTTTTTCTTCATTTGAGAGAGAGTTTCACTCTGTCACCCAGGCTGGAGTGCAGTGGTGCAATCTGAGCTCACTGCAACCTCTACTTTCCAGGTTCAAGTGATTCTCGTGCCTCAGCTTCCTGAGTATTGAGGATTACAGACATGTACTACCACGCCCAGCTATGTGCTTATTTACCTTTGACATTCTCAAGTACTTTTTAAAATGTTTTTTTCTGAGTTGATGTCTAAAATATTTGAATCTTATTGCACTTTGATTACCCTACCAATTTTTTAGTTGTTTACAAAGTCTATGAATTCCACTTTAATTACAGACTCTGTGTTAAATTATATAAATATCATTGGGAAACCTCAGTCATTCCCTGCTTTTTAAAATATTTCATAGAGACAGGATCTCTTTCTGTTGCCCTAGGCTGATCTCAAATTCCTGGCCTCAAGTGAACCTCTCACCTCAGCCTCCCAAAGCTCTTGGATTACAAGAGCACTGTGCGAGGTCCTCAGTACAGTAACTTTTTATCAGCTAGCTAGAACCTAGCTTTCAAACCTATAAATAACAATACTCCGACTGTGCTGATACAAGCCCAAAATACACATTTTTTCTTCCTATCTAAATGTACATCTTTCATCTAAACAGTGGATAAACGACTGATGCTTTTGTATAGTTATTCTTGGTTCTGTTCTCATTATTCAGGCACAGCTGAATATATATTGGTGTCATTTTACTAGTAACACCTTCCTGCAGTGCAGAAAAATCGATTTTGCAGTTTTCTACTTACACTGTTTTTTAGACCTTTGAGAATGGCAGCTACCATGAAAATTTCACTTTTCTTTTAAACCACATTTTGCAATTAGGTAATGAAGGTGCCTATCACTTTACATTCTATTTTTAATGAAGGGATATTCCTAGAAAAGTTTTAAAGACTATAAAATGCAATATAATCGCTTCTCGGCCTTTTGGCTGAGATCAAGTGTAAAGTGCAACATACTGACAATTTTGAGCTTTCACATACTGTATTGTTGTAGGATTTTTTTCCTCTAATGTTATTATAGTTGTCACAGTCAAGAAAAAATACACCATGTCTTTTGGAAGATTGGTCTGAATGATAATAACTGACTTGATCATACAGCAGACTGGCCAGTTGAAGAAGATTGTTTTTGAGATTTTCGATGGGACAATACAAATTTACTTCATCCTTCCTTGAAAAACATATAAAATTTGGCTTATTTCCTTTTGTAAAACTTTAAGAGAGACTATTTAAGTATTTACCTTTTATTGAATTATTTTCTACCACTTGGTCATTTTATATCAATAAAACAATTATTATCTGCAATTTATGAGAGGAAGTAAAAACAAAATTCAGGCTTTCATCATTAACTTTAAGGGGAGAAGCTTTATAAATCTTTCATATTTTAATGTGAAATTACTTGTTTTTGAAATCTTCTTTGAGAACGTATTTTTTAGACCATAGAAAGGGCCTCCTGATTTTGCTATATTTATGCTTATCTTTAAGTATAGAATGTTTTCTTCCATAACTGTACTTGAGGTAAAGTGGATTATAGTAGTTTTGTATTATTATTTAGACTATCTGATTTATCAGAGCCAGATTTATGTTGTATATAACTTGAGGAAAGTCTTAACATAGGTTGTAGATATAAACTTAAATTCTAAGGATTTAAAACAGATGAGAAAAGTTATGGGATAAGTCAACAAAGAGTGAAATACTTCTTTTATATGCCGAGTTTTCACTTTCAGTTTTTAAACTGTTGACTACCTTTGTCCTTTACAAGCTTGAACTCTACAAAGCTGCCAAGTGAAGATCCTTAGATACTGGCCTAATGAGAAGAGTGATACATGTACAAGTTCAACTGCTTAAAATTAGGAAAGTGATCAGAAGTATGACTAATTCAGCAGTTTTGTTCCAAGATGAAACTTGAAGTTTTTTGTTGTTGTTGTTTTTAAAATAAAACATAGAAAGCCCTTGTGACATTAACTGGAAAGTTAATTTATATATTTTTGTTTGGTTGGTTTGTTTGGTTTTGAGGTGCAGAATGGTGGCGAACGACAGATGCTCATACTCGTACAGGAGCAACCTTCTTTCCACCATTACTGGGAATTCCTCCACTCTTTGCTCCCCCAGCCCAGAATAATGATTCTTCTTCATTCCATTCAAGGACTTCAGGAAAAAGTAATCGAAGTGGTCCTGAAAAAGGTATCCACCTTAAAATAAGTGAAGTACAATAAATCTTCCATTCTAATATTATTTTCATAACATTCAGGTTTAATACATTTTTATTGTTTTTGTTTGTTTGTTTTAACCGAGACAAGGGCTCACTCTTTTGCCCAGGCAGTAGTACAGTTGTGTGATCATAGCTTGCTACAGCCTCGTCTTCCTGGGCTCTAGTGATCCTCCTGCCTCAGCCTCCCAAGGACTACAGTCATGCACCACTATGCCTCACTACATTTTTAAAATTTATTGTTATTTTTTGTATGACAGGATCTCTGTATGTTGCCAGTGGTCTCAAACTTCTGGCCTCAAACAGTATTCACACCGCAGCCTCCCAAAGAGCTGGGATTACAGGCGTAAGCCACCATGTACACCCAGCCTTAATAACAGTTTTATAGTGTTATACTAGACCTTTTCACATTTTCTTGCTTAATTCTTACAATAATTCTTTGAGATTAGAAGAATTTTAATTTTGCAACCAAGATCAAATAAGTTGTTCAAGAAAATACTGCTTATGTAAGGATGTGATCTAGTCAGAATTTGAGACCAATTCTGCTTTTTCCCCTGTATCTCATTACCTCCCTATATGTAACCCAATACAATATGTTACTTCTTCTGTAATTAAGTGTTAATTTCATTAAAATTCATAACCTAGTACTGTTTTTAAATGATCATAGTATTTCTGCAATTAACAACTTATTAGAATATAATTTGAAAATTATAATATTTTAGATGGCTTATTATCTTTCTTTTCACTTAAGTGTTACAAAGTTTGCTGTAAAAGGAGAACATTTGCATTTCATCATCTTTCTCAACATTTTGTTTAATTGAGGTGAAATTAACTTAATATTAACCATCTTAAAGTGAACAATTTAGGCATATTTAATGCATTCACAATGTTGTGCAACCACCACCTCTTATCTTGTTCTGAAACATTTTCATCACTGCAAAAAGAAACTTTGACCAATTAAGCAATTGCTCCCCATTCCCCTCTCCCTCAGCCCCTGGCAACCATCAGTTTTCACTTTGTCTCTATAGGTTTACCTATTCCGAATATTTCATATAGATGGAATCATACAATAAGACCTTTTCTGTCTTCTTTCACTTATGTTTTGAAGTTCATTCAATTTTACATGTATCTGTACTTCATTGTTAACTGACTCAGTAATATTCCATTGTATAAATGTTTATTTTTATTTTCAAGGTGTAAATGGGTCAATAAATGGAAATAGTACATCATCTGTAATTGGTATCAATACATCTGTACTATCCACTACTGCTTCAAGTTCCATGGGACAAACTAAAAGTACAAGCTCAGGTGGAGGAAATCGAAAATGTAATCAGGAACAAAGCAAAAACCAGCCTTTGGATGCTAGAGTCGACAAAATCAAAGATAAGGTAAGTTATTCTTTGAAGAACTAATATATAACAGATCTATATATATAAGATTAGCATTCTGAAGGTCAAATCAACAGAATGTCTGGATTTATTTGCTATGAATTATCAACTTCTATTTTTACGGTATGTTTATGGTGTCAGTACCAGTATAAATAATACAAATAGTAATAGTAGATAAAATTTATTGAGAATTTACTGCAAATCAGCTCTCCTCTAATTGCTTTTCATGAAATATCTATTAACTCCTTCCTATATCCAAAATGAAGTAGCTACTGTTATTACAAATGACGAAGCAAAGCCCTAAAATAATTAGCCAGTAAGTGACTGAGCCAGGATTTGAGGGCAAGTGGGTTAACTCCAGTGCATTAGAAAAGAGTGAATAACAAAATCTTTTATTATGGAAAATTTCAAATATACAAAGTAGTCAGAATAATCATTTGTAACTATTATTCAGCTTCAACAGTTATCACATATGGCAAGTTTTATTTCATATCTATCCCTAACTTTGCAAGGTATCAATTTATTGCCTTTCAGCTGTAAATCATTCTTTTCTGCTTTGCCACTTGTTGCAATCTTAGTACTTGTTAGTAGAAGGTCCTGGAAGAACACTGGAAGAAGATAGTACTTCTTTTTCTTCTTCTTTAAACTTTTTTTTTTTGTTGTTGTTGTTGTTCTTCTTTGACAGGGTCTGGCTCTGTTGCACTGGCTGGAGTGCAGTGTGGCACAATCTCAGCTCACTGCAGCTTCCACCTCCCAAGCTTAAACCATCCTCCCACCTCAGCTTCCCTAGTGGCTGGGACTTCAGGTGCATGCCACCATGCCCAGCTAATTGTTATATTTTTTTGCAGAGATGGTATCTCACTATGTTGCCCAGGTTGGTCTTGAATGAATGGGCCTGAATCTCCCAAAGTGCTGGGATTACAGGCGTGAGCCACCATGTGTGGCTGGGAATTCTTGTTCTAGTGTTTTCTTCTTTTTCTTATGCTGTGGCTGCCAGTGGGTGGCTTCCTTGCTGGCTGACAGCTTCTCTACTGGTGGTGTCCAGAAGATCCAGTGGTAGTCAGGAGACCCAGTAGAATACACCATCAAGTGAGTCTCATTGGCATCTCATCAGGCAACTTCCATGTTTTGGAAAGTAGGTGGCTTTCAAGCTAACTTTACTGCCACTGTAGCTGACAGGTTCCCAGCCAAGTTTTTCTGGTATCTTAGTAAGCAGTGTTTTGTGTGTGTCAGCCTTGACTGTGATACCTCATTGAGTTTCTCTGCCATCCAGTGGGCAATGGCCACATCCTCTCCCACAAATTCTAAAACTTAGTCTTGGATGAATGAAGGGGGTTGGAGGGAAATGGCCCTCTTCCAAGGTTATCTTTATTTCATGACTCTACCTTAGCCCTACAAAAAGTATGTATTTCCTACATCTCTTTCCTGTATTATTTAGAGGTCACTTTATGCCCCTTAGTAGTTAATCTTCTGTCATTAATCAATATTCTTTATGTTGAATTTTTCATGTTCAGATTGTTGATGTGGTTTCTTCCTCCTGAGTAGATCTTGTCAGCTCTATAATTGGTACCAGGAGTAGGGTGGGTATGCAGCTTGCAGGTGGTAAATTCGCTTCTACATTCTGATCACACTACACTTTTGGATTTCCTCTTCCACGTTATGCCAGAAGCTCTGACATCTCAACTTTATAAAATGTAGGTCATCACTGAGTCCAGGTTTTATTTATCTAACCAAGTAAGCTGAGAAGCCTCTAGCTGCATGATCTAGCATATTATATATTAGATCACTTTTATCAGTGAATTTGGTCTTCTCCAATTTGTAATTTCTTCATGGATAAGAAGTCTGAGTTAAAAGCCTTGGCATCAACTGCAAACATTTGAGAAACAAAGACAGAGTTGTGTCTTCTCTTCTACATTCTATAAAAACTACTTTCAGGGCCTGGTTTTTCAGTGGAAGAGAGTCAAAAGTTTGTCATCCTACACACATGATGTTCTTCACCATCTTAGCAGCAATATTATGACTGAGGAGCTTTTGATACATCATAACACGAATAGCAACATATGGGTAGCCACTGACTGCAAATGACATTGTTCTGAATGTTAAATCTGAACTACATGTCTGTTATACTCCAGTTTCTAATCCTACGAACTACTTTATCAGACTTTTCTTTGTCCTTTTTCAAGACAGTATCAACCTCCATTTATTTTCCAGAACAAATGAAACAAAACTGAACAAATACATTTATTTTCTTTTGCTGAGCATATTTTGTAGATATATTTCCTCCAGATCTTTAAATTTCCTTCTCAACAGAAAACATTTTCCATAGTGTAGCATGCTTATATGAAGACTTGGGGGAAGATCATGTGGTAATGCTAAGAAGCTTGACAGTATCCATCACAAAAATACAAAAGTTCTGTACATACGCCCCAAAACAACCATTTTCTTTCCCTTTCAACCCACACCACTGAGCTCTCAAGCAAACATGATAAGAGATTCTTGTTTCCTCCTAGGGACACAGATGTCAGTGTCATACTCTCCACCTGTTGTTCCTTACCTGCTCTTGGCTCTTCTCCCATAGGATTTGTTTCAATGGCAGTCTCATTAGTGTAAGCAGTAAGGGCCTGTCTCTGAGCTGCTGCCAGCTTCTCTGATCGCAGATACTGACTGAAACCATTCATTTCTGACTCCCATACTGTTTTGAACCAAATCCCAGACATCATACCATTGGATGTATTTTTATGTATGCTTCTAAAAGTTAAATGCCCATGCTTTTAACTCATGCTATCCTACCTCCTAAGAAGTAGTGCTAAAATCAAGTAAAATCTCCAGTGCCTCTACAATATGTAAGGCATTGTACAAGACCTTGGAGGCATGACTGTGACACAGTTCCTGTACTTAGTTCTAATGAGGAATCTACATTGACATGCCTAAACAGAATCAGTGCTATTATACTAAAAAGCTGTTACTTGGAGAAGATGCTGAAAACTCACAGAGGCACCTCTTTCTACCCAGTTTTAGAGATAGATTCTGAAGTACCATAGTAGTGTCCAAGGCAACTAAGTGGAAATAACATCATAGGGAGATTGTCTATTCAAGTGAGGCATAATAGAACTTAAGATTTCAGAAGAACAGCACTTTTAGATGATATATGATTCAGCCTGAGTTTATGGGAGTGGGTTGTTCAAGTAAAATGGAGATAAAGGGCATTGGAACTAAAGAAGAAAATCGTATGCTTTTTTACCCAGTATTTTTTCAGTTTTCAAAGCTTTTTTAAAAAGTTGCTTCATTTGCTCTTTTCATGTGTAGTTTGAAAAACTGTTCTTCAGCTAATTTTGATACCTTCCATGGGGTGTGGGGTACTTAGCCATTCTTACTGAAAGTCATTGATTAAGTCCACTCCCCTCATGTAGTCTGCATATACATTTATAATAAATATTGATATTTTAATTAAATAATTAAACTAAGACTAAAATATACAGCCTGTTAAGAAAAAAATAAAACAATTCAAGGTTGAATGAGTTCTATCCCAACTGCTGTACAAGTTATTGTTCCCACAGCAACCAAAATAGTCTTTAAAAATATATCTGGTTTTTCATGGTTTGAAAATATCACATGGTAGGGAATAGTAAGTGGTACTGCTGCTGTGGAAGACAGTGTGGCAGTTCCTCAAAAAATTAAATAGTGAATTACCATGTGATTCTGCAATTCCACTTCTTAGTATATACCCCCCAAAATTGAAAGCAGGGCCTCAAAGAGGTATCTATACACCCACACTCATAGCGGCATTGTTCACAATAGCTGAAATGTAGGCACAAACCAAGTGTCTATCAACAGGTAACTGGATAAGCAAAATATGGGGGTTGTGCGTGTGTACACATACATACATATATACATGTGAATATTATCCATATTTAACAAGGAAGGAAATTCTGATATTTGCTACAACATGGATGAACCTTGAGGATATTATTATACAAAGTGAAGCAAGCCAGATATAAAAAGACAAATACTGTACCATGTGATTTCACTTATTTGAGATACTTAGACTCATCAGAATTACAGACTGAAGTAGAATGATGGTTGCCAGGGGCTAGCATGGAAGGAGGGATAGAAAATTAGTGTTTAATAGGTATAGAATTTCAATTTTACAAGATGGAAAGAATTAATAGGGATAGAATTTCAGGTTTACAAAATGGTTGGCACTAATATTTGCACAACATTATGAATGTATTTAATATCACTGAAAACCATACACTTTAAAATGGCTAAGGTAGTAAATTTTTTTAAATTGCATTTTAGGTTTTGGGGTACATGTGAAGAACATGCAAGATTGTTGCATAGGTACACACATGACAGTGTGATTTGCTGCCTTCCTCCCCATCACCTATATCTGGCATTTCTCCGCATGCTATCTCTCCCCAACTCCCCACCCCCCACTCCCCTATTTCCCCCTGACAGACCCCAGTGTGTGATGCTCCCCTCCCTGTGTCCATGTGTTCTCATTGTTCAACACCTGCCTATGAGTGAGAACATGCGGTGTTTGATTTTCTGTTCTTGTGTCAATTTGCTGAGAATGATGGTTTCCAGGTTCATCCATGTCCCTACAAAGGACATGAACTCATCGTTTTTGATGGCTGCATAATATTCCATGGTATATATGTGCCACATTTTCCCTGTCCAGTCTGTCATCATCTTTGCTTTTGTAAACTGTGCTGCAATGAACATTCGTGTGCATGTGTCCTTATAGTAGAACGATTTATAATCCTTTGGATATATACCCAGTAATGGGATTGCTGGGTCAAATGGAATTTCTATTTCTAGGTCCTTGAGGAATCGCCACACTGTCTTCCACAATGGTTGAACTAATTTACACTCCCACCAACAGTGTAAGAGTGTTCC
>PVKV010037018.1:0-15198 GCA_004027835.1 Alouatta palliata
CCAATGGAGCAGTGTGCACTGGAGTGATGTCCCTCAGTCGCTAGCCCCAGTGGTTTCAGCTGTTTCCTGCGGAGGCCCTGAGAGCTGAAGGAATTTGGCTGGGCATCATTTGAGTCAGGCATCACTACTGGACTGGACTCTTCCATTGCTCCCTGTCACTGAGTCCCCTCCTCAGCCCCTGAAGAAGGGCTGTCATCTCCCCATCCTACTGGCAGCAGCTTTAGACACCCAGGGCCACACCCTCCTCCTGGCTCTTTCCCACCACACTCCTGGTTTTCCTCTCTGCTCCCTCCAGCTGCTCTTTCTGGTCTTTGGCCTGAGTCCACCATCTCTCCCTGCCTGACTTCACCTCCTCTGCCTGACCTGGGAATGGTGACCTCCCTGGGGCACCCTGGGCCCTCTTCTCTCCATAGTAAGCCCACCCTTTCCCGCTGTCGTAGATGCCGCCTGTATAACCCCAAGCCTCTGTCTCCAGGCCAGATGTCCTGTCTGAGCTGCAGACTCCCGAGTTCAGGAGCCTCCACTTGGATGACTCAGGAGCATGTCAAACTCAGCAGGGCCTGAACGGAGCTGTGGACCTTGCCCTGTGTTTCCAGCTCCTCTGCCTCCCCTCTTCCTCGCCCATCCAGGGATCAGGCCAGGAAGTGGGGGCCATTCATGCCACCCATCTCCCCGGCACCCCCACTTCACCCAGTCTTACATCTCACGTCCCAAATACATCTCCCTGGGGCCAAGTGAGATCTGTTCTCCTGGGATGAAGGCAGGGCGCCCTGACACAGTCCCACTGCAATGAAAATAACAGCAAATTCCTCACCATGGCTGGCCCCTCCCACCAAAACCACCACCTTCAGCTGTCCCTCTCCCCCACACCCTGTCGTCCCACTGGCCTTCCCTCAGTTATCTAGATGGCCTCCCCCTGCAGCTTCCCCTGAGGTCAGATGCCCGCAGGTGCCACTCACTCCTACTCATCTTCCAGTTTCCAATGGAAGAGTCCCTTTGTCCCCCAGGTCCCAGCCCTCTCCTGTCCTGACTCCCTGCTCTTCTCACAGTATCAGCCTCTGTTGCAGCCACCGTTCTGTGTGAAACTGACTTGGCACATTTCTAGCTCCCCCAGTCCAGCAGCTCCAGGAGGGCAGCACTGGTTCTGTGTGTAGGCAAGAGCTTAGGACGTGGTGGAGTCTGTTAAGTGATTTTTTTACTATTTTTTTTTTTTTTTTGAGACAGAATCTTGCTCTGTCGCCAGTCTGGAGTGCAGAGTTGTGATCTCAGCTCACTGCAACCTCTGCCTACCGGGTTCAAGCGATTCTCCTGCCTCAGCCTCCCGAGTAGCTGGGACTACAGGCATGCACTAATGAGCCTGGCTAATTTTTTATTAGTAGAGACGGGGTTTCACCATTTTGGCCAGGATGGTCTCGATCTCTAGACCTCGTGATCCGCCTCCGTCTCCCAAAGTGCTGGGATTACAGGTGTGAGCCACCTTGCCCAGCTTATTTTTAAATTTTTTATGATCAGTAGTTGAACATAGATGTTGAGTGCATAGATCCCCATCTCACAAGCAAGGAAATTGAGGCTTAGAGACAGTAAGAATCCAACCCTGGAGTGCTTGACTGTACTATGCTCAACTGTCAGCCACAGCCAGCTCTAGGCAGGGTAGGACAGGTTCAAATGAGTGTGAGGATAAACTGAATATTCAGTGCTCAGCCCTGTGCCTGGCAGGTGGTCAGCATTTAGCATTATTCCCTGCCTCAGTGTCGACCAGGGCCCCAGAAGAGGGGGCTGCTTGCCCCTCACACCCCCTCCTGGATTCCTGCAGCAGGGACCCCTGGGGACATGTGAATGCCCCTCCCAGCCCTGCACCACCAGGCTGTACTAAGGGTCCCCCTAAAGCTACCGACATCAACTCACACTCAAAGTAAAAACTGTGAGTTCCTTGGACAGGTGTGGCTGAAAGTGGGTCTCTGAGCCTCCTCTCCCCAATTAGACCGCTGCCACGGGTGCTGTCCGGGTGAGGGTCCCGTGCTGCCCTGCCTTGGCAGCGTTCTTCCTGGATGTACCCTAGCCGTCCCCACATCCTGCTGAGTTCTGTGAATCAGAGACTGAACCCTGGGGTCTCCTGGCAGGCCCCACAGTAACGCCTGGGCCCCTAGATGCTGCAGCCTTTCCTTCCAGACCAGGGGACAAGCCTGGCTCCTCTCCAGCCATGGCCAAACTTAAGCAACCACCCCCAGCCACTGCCAGCCTCTGCCCCTCTCCAGCCTCTGGGCCCTTGAGTAGCGCCCCCCTCCTCCCGGCTGTTAGCCTGGGAAGGGGGCCAGGCCCTGAGCTCAGACCTTGGCGATTCCAGAGTGTCTGAGGCCCAGAGCCAGCCCCGCCAGCACAGCCAGACGAAGGGAAAGGGGGGAGGTGGCAGGGTGGGCACCAGGAAGCATTCCGAGGGGCTCGCAGGGAAGCTGGATTCCAGCTTTGTTCTTTCTGCTCCTCTTCTGGACCCCACAGACTTCCTCCTGGGGCTTCCATGAGCCCTGGTCAAAGGCTGCCCCCACCCTTGAGGCCGTTCCTCAGAGGGGAATGGACCAGCACTAATGAGAAGTGACTTCGGGGCCGTGGGACCCCCACGTGTGCAAGGGAGGCTGGGAAAGAGCTGGAAGGTCTGGGCTCCCGCCCCACCCGGCCTCCATCGTCAGTGTGACCCTGCAGGGCCACCTCTCTCCAAGCCTCGGTGTCTCGCTCTACGCTCTACGCAGGCCTCCCCGCCCCGCCCGGAGGAATCCGCGGCCGGCCCGACGGTCCCAGGTGAGGGCCCTCTGGAAAGGGCCCAGCGTGGCTGCGGGTTCCGGCGGGGGCGGGCATCTGGGGTGGGAACCGACCCCCCCACCCCGCCTCGGCCCGCCTGCACACCCTCGCTCCTCCAGGCGGCAGCGACGACGCTTTAAACAGAAAAAAAACTGTGTGCCTGGCCCAGGGCCAGCGTCCCAGCCCCCTTCGCCGCCGCCGCGCCGCGCTCCAGCCAGGGAAAACAACTGCTCACTTCTCCCTGCGCCCTCCCCGCGCGCTCCCTGCCTCCCGGCGGCCGCGGGAGAGGAGCCCGGCCAGGGGGAGGCGCGGGGGCCGGCCGCCCGGCCTTCCTCTCCCTCGCTCCTCCTCTCCGCCTCAACTTGCTCCGGCCTCCTCGCTCCTGCCTGAGTTCGGGGCCTGGCCTGGGCTTCGTCCCGGGGCCGGGAAGTTTCTGCGCTCCCCGCGGTCCAGTCTCCATCTCCGCGCCTCCCGCCGGGCCGCGCGGTCCCCTCCCGCCTGCTTCCTCCGCTGCCCTCCCTCCTGCCCCCCACCCTCTCCTGGGGCTCCCGGCCCTCTACCCACCTCGGGCGCGGGCCCCTCGCCCCGTCCGGGCGCGCCCCCCCGGGGTCCGGTCCTGCGGCCCCGGATGCCCGGGCCCCGAGGGGCTGCTGGCGACCTGGCCCCTGAGATGCGCGGGGCGGGGGCGGCGGGGCTGCTGGCGCTGCTGCTGCTGCCGCTGTTGGGCCTGAGCGGCGAGGCCGAGGGGGGGCCGGCCGGCGAGCGGGGCGCAGGCGGGGGCGGGGCGCTGGCCCGCGAGCGCTTCAAGGTGGTCTTTGCGCCGGTGATCTGCAAGCGGACCTGTCTCAAGGGCCAGTGTCGGGACAGTTGTCAGCAGGGCTCCAACATGACGCTCATCGGAGAGAACGGCCACAGCACAGACACGCTCACGGGCTCCGGCTTCCGCGTGGGTGAGGGCCGGGGGCACGGCTGCGGGCAGGGGAAGGACAGGCACCAGCCCCGGTGGGAGAGCTAGTGGGGTCTTGGCGTTAAGAAAGTAGGGGCCGAGGGTATAAAGGGCAGGGGTCTGGGGGCCCAGGGGACTCAGGGGACTTGGGAGGCTGGAACTCTGGGGGCCAGAGTTGGAGGGCTGTATGGAAGCCTGGACTGTGAGGCTTTGCGTTAGGATTGGGGCCTCAGGGGTGGGGAAATTCAGGGGTCCTGGATGACACAGGCTTCCCAGGAGGTGCTGAGTTCTGAGCAGGAGCACACGGGGTTTTTGAGGAATGTGAGCAGAAGATAGGAAGCCTCAGAGAAGGGATAAATATTCCCCCAAGAAACAGACTTGCTGGAAGAAACAGGAAAAGTCTTTACAAATGTCTAAAGTGAGGCTGGCCAGGGTAGACACCTGCATTCCCTGAGAGGAGGAGCTTAGGTCAGGGCTGGGGGTGGGAGCTCGTTACTGGCAAGGTCTGAGAAGGGAGGAGGATGTTGAGGCCTAAAAGTAGGGTGCAGGCCTGAAGGTAGGGGCTGGTTCGGGGTTCTCAGCCTCTGCTTTTCCAATGCCTCCCCATAAGCTCCCAACATCCTGCCTCAGAGGTCCTCAGGTCCCTCCACCGCCAGCCCCCACCCCAACCCCTACCACCTCCCCAGTTCAGCCTGGAGCCCACCCCCTCCCCAGCATCTCTCTTCAAAGGGTCAGGCCTGGGGCTCAGTCATCCTCCTGCAAGGCCCCATGGGCCAAGCTCAGGGAGGTGTCCCAGCAGTAATTACCCTCCTGGACAGGGTAATTAGAACAGGCACAGGATGGCACCAGCAAAACAGCCTTTCTTACACATTCCTATATTCACTCCCCACTCAGAGCTAAGGAACCCCACTCATGTGGTTCACATTTGTCATGAGATGGGGTGTGCATGCATGTGTGTGTGTGTGTGTGTGTGTGTGTGTTGCCCCTGTGTCTGGGGTCATGCCGTGGGCATGGTGTGGCACACTGTGAAGTACCCATCTTTGTGTTGTCTTGGGTGTGTGTCTCTAGTTGCTGTTAGAGAGTGTATGGGGATTTTTTTTTTTTGATGGAGTTGCGCTCTTGTTGCCCAGACTGGAGTACAGTGTCGAAATCTTGACTCACTGCAACCTCCAGCTCCCTTGTTCAAGCGATTCTCCTGCCTCAGTTTCCTGACTAGCTGGGATTACAGGCATGTGCCAAACCATGCCAGGCTAATTTTTTGTATTTAGTAGAGATGGGGTTTCACCATGTTGGTCAGGATGGTCTCAAACTCCTGATCTCAAGTCATCCACCTGCCTCGAACTCCAAAAGTGCTGAGATTACAGGCATGAGCCACCGCGCCCAGCCAAGTTTATGGGAATGTTTATGTGAACCTGTGTTGGTGTCAGGATGAGTCTGTGTGTGTGACAAGAGGGCAGTAGGAGTGAGTGTACGTGTGTCCGTCTCCCAGGCTCCCTGGCCATCCTGCCCAAGCTGCTGTCTCCATCTGTGCTGCCCACATCCCCCAGGCTCAGTGCCCAGGCCACAGTGGGCGGGTGTCATTGGGAGGTCACTCTCACCGCTAGAAGTGACTCACTGGGAGACCGGAAAAAGAGAATTCTACCTCCCCCAGCCCAGGACACACCCCTTTGCTATGTGAGGCCTGGCCCCAAAAGGCTAGGCAGGATGATGGGGTGGGCTGGAATGATGGGCTTGGCCCCACCCTGAAGGCCATGGATGTGGGCTTTCTGTCCCTGTGACGCCCTGCAGGCATCCAGGAGAGCAGCGCCCCCCCCCACCTCCTGCCCTCCTGCCCATGGGAAGTAAGGGCAGCCATGGGGTGGGCAGGAGAGAGGCTAGGGCTTTGGCATGAGTCAGAGCCCCGAGGCTGGTAGTAGCACGTGCAGAAGGTATGGGACAGAAACAGACAGAGGTCTCATCCTCTCCCTTAGTCACTCCATTCGTTCCCCAAAACCCTTGTAGATCCAGTATCTGAGGCCAACCTGGCCCTGCCTTCCAGAGTATCCTCTATAAGGAGGCAGACAAGAACATAGCCAAGCGGATGCTAGGCAGAGCTGGCCAGGGGATGGAAGGGTAGGAGAGGGAGCTCAGGTGGGTGGGATAGGAGGAAAGGCTCCCTCCTGGTGGAGACACTGAGCTGGGAAGGATGAGATATGCATATGCAGAGATGGGGGATGTGGAGCCCAGCGGTGGAGGGAAGGGCATGAATGAGGCCAGGAGGCGGGAGGCAGGCACATTTGCAAGAGGGAGGTGAGTCTTTGGGGTGTGCGGTGCAGGTGGAGGGAGCAGAGGGGGCTGGGCTGAAAAGATTCTAAGCCCTGAGTGAGCTCTGCCTGAGGCAAATTTCTCTGGGACTCGAAGACTGTGGATCAGCAGGAGAGAGGCTGGAAGCCAAGGAGGGATCTGGGCGGCTGTGGACCGGGCCAGGGCAGGAGCAGTGGCCCTGGGGAGGAGAGGAGGCAGGTTCATGGGACATTAGAGGCTGTAGCTGGGCAGGTGAGAGCAGGAGGGAGGGAGCTGTGGAGGCTCAGCTGTGGATGCCTGGTGGCCAGGTGAAGAGGAGGTGGGGAGGCAGGATGCTGACTTCTGACAGTGTGCCCTGGGTGGAGGTGCCCCAACAGAGCCCTGGACAGGCTGGGGGCTTTGGCTGTGTCTTGAGATGTGGACACCTTTGGCAGTGGTGAGGAGGGAGCCGGTGGAGAGCTGGCAGAGAGGGCTGAGGCCTGAAGGAGGGGAGGGTTTAGGGGAGAAGAGGAGGAGGCACCAGGGACGAAGTCAATACCTCGGGAA
This sequence comes from Alouatta palliata, assembly GCA_004027835.1. Taxonomy (NCBI): domain Eukaryota; kingdom Metazoa; phylum Chordata; class Mammalia; order Primates; family Atelidae; genus Alouatta; species Alouatta palliata. The sequence continues at coordinate 6,569 of PVKV010037018.1, forward strand.
GGCCCGAGGGGAAAGCCAGATCACCATAATTATTTGCTACCACTTATTAAGCACCTTTGTGTACCAGGCCCCAGGGTAAGCATTTATACAGGCCTTACCTCATCTAACACACAGCTCTGCAGATGAGGACGCTGGGGCACCGGGAGGGGATGTGAGTTGCTCAGGGTCGCACAGCTGGCACATGGCCTAGCTAGGATTTAAATACTGGACTTGAGACTCTAGAACCCAACATGGGTATAAGGACGCTGGGGACCTAGAGAGGGCAGTTTTCATGTATAGGATGTATCTCTAAACCTGGCTTCCCCGGAGGACAGAGCCAGTGGGTGGCAAGGAAGTAGGGAGGAGGGGGAAGAGACAGGATGTGGGTGAGGGCCTGGGGGCGGCCTGACCCGCCTCTTCTCCCCAGTGGTCTGCCCTCTGCCCTGCATCAACGGCGGCCAGTGCTCTTCGCGAAACCAGTGCCTGTGTCCCCCGGACTACACCGGGCGCTTCTGCCAGGTGCCCGCTGGAGGAGTCGGCGGGAGTACCGGTGGCTCAGGCCCTGGCCTGGGCCGGGCGGGGGCCCTGTCCACAGGGGCGCTGCCGCCCCTGGCTCCGGAGGGCGAGTCTGTGGCTAGCAAGCAGGCCATCTACGCAGTCCAGGTGATCGCCGACCCTCCTGGGCCGGGGGAGGGGCCCCCTGCGCAGCACGCGGCCTTCCTGGTGCCCCTAGGCCCGGGACAGATCTCAGCAGAAGGTACCAGGGGACGGGCAAAACCGGGGAGGTCGCGGTGGGCGGGCACTAGGGTGGCCAGGGCTGGGCGGGGTCTGCCCCGGAGGAGCTCAGCGCGGTGACCCGCGGCGCGGTCCGGGCAGCCCTGAGGCCACCGCCCCCGCCCCCAGTGCAGGCCGCGCCCCCCGTGGTGAACGTGCGCGTCCATCACCCGCCCGAGGCCTCGGTCCAGGTGCACCGCATCGAAGGCCGGAACGCCGAGGGCGCGGCCCCCTCCCAGCACCTGCTGCCGCACCCCAAGCCCTCGCACCCCCGGCCGCCCACCCAGAAGCCCCTGGGACGCTGCTTCCAGGACACTCTCCCCAAGCAGCCCGTGAGTGAATCCACAGTTGCAATCGACCGGCATTTCCTTCTCTCAGAGTTGCTCTGCCCCAACTCACCCGGATAGCAGAAAACTGAGGGGCGGGGGAAGAGGAAAAGGCCCAACCCCCACAAGCGGCGCGGAGGCGAGGCGCTCTGTGACCCCATCTCCCCCTCCTCCCCCTAGTGTGGCAGCAACCCCCTCCCTGGCCTCACCAAGCAGGAAGACTGCTGCGGGAGCATCGGCACTGCCTGGGGCCAGAGCAAGTGCCACAAGTGCCCCCAGCTGCAGTGTGAGTGCTTGGGCTCAGTAAGCGTTCCCCTCCTGGTGGCCCCTCCCCACCCGCCCTAGCAGTGGAGTCCCCAGCCCACCGGATTCTTTTCTACATCCTCTCTGCCCTTCCCCAGTTTCCTCCTCGCCCTCCCCTGCCAAGCTGTTCTGTCTCTGCAGACACAGGAGTGCAGAAGCCAGGGCCTTTACGTGGGGAGGTGGGCGCTGACTGCCCCCAGGGCTACAAGAGGCTCAACAGCACCCACTGCCAGGGTATGGCTGGCCAGGAGATTCTGCGGACTGGAGGGGCAGGCCAGCCATCACTGGGGGTGGGGGGTGTCCCAAAGTGGGCGAGAGAGGAAGCGGGGCTGGGGCAGGACCCTGAGGTTCTTGGAGCAGCCTGCTGTCCCACTGCCTCAGACCAGAGGGACCAAACTTCCACTTACCACAGACATCAACGAGTGTGCAATGCCTGGCATGTGTCGCCATGGTGACTGCCTCAACAACCCTGGCTCCTATCGCTGTGTCTGCCCACCTGGACATAGTTTAGGCCCCTCCCGCACGCAGTGCATTGGTGAGACTGGGGCTCAGCTTCCTGGGAGGCCACAAGGCATGGATGGGAGCAAGGTTGGAGGTCACAAGAGATCAGAGTGGGGTTAAGGGTTGACTGCAGGAGGAACAAGGCCCAGAGCCAATAGGATCAGGGATCAGCGGGGTCCAGAGTCACTTGAGATCTGCCATTAGCAGTCACATGGGGTCAGGGATTACATGGAGTCAGGCTCATGCAGACCATAGACTTAACGAGTAGGAGTGGCCAAGTCCAGGATAGCTAGAATCAGGAGTCAGTGGGGTGAGTGGTCATGTAAGTTTCAGAGATCACATTAGTTCAGGGTCTTATGGGGTCAGAGACCACACGGGGATCAGGAGGTGTTTGGGACCGAGAGGCAAGGTCTGCAGCAGCTGGGTAGAGGGACATGGGCAATGTGCAGGCTCAGATGCCCCTGCCTCCCACTGCCCCCTGCAGCAGACAAACCAGAGGAGAAGAGCCTGTGTTTCCGCCTGGTGAGCCCTGAGCACCAGTGCCAGCACCCACTGACCACCCGCCTCACCCGCCAGCTCTGCTGCTGCAGTGTTGGCAAGGCCTGGGGTGCGCGATGTCAGCGCTGCCCGGCAGATGGCACCGGTGAGTCGGGTGCGCAGGGCCAGGGGTTCATAAGTTCACACACCTATCCAGGAATGCTCACTTTTGTGTCTTGACTGCAGCTGCATTCAAGGAGATCTGCCCAGCGGGGAAAGGATACCACATCCTCACCTCTCACCAGACACTCACCATTCAGGGCGAAAGTGACTTTTCCCTTTTCCTGCACCCTGACGGGCCACCCAAGCCCCAGCAGCTTCTGGAGAGCCCCAGCCAGGCTCCACCACCTGAGAACACAGAGGAGGAGAGAGGTCTAGCCTGGCCCCTTCTGATCCCTGACCCCTTGACCCCTGATCCAGAGATCTGACTTCACAGTCTAAGCCCCAATTCCTTATCCCTGACCCAACCACTGACCTCCCACCTGATCCTCTGACCCCTGACCCAGAAGTTTGACCCTGTGCTATAACCTCCTAAGCCTCCTACAGCCCAATCTGTAACCTGAGGCCTATCAGCGTGGTCATGTGACTATGCAAACACACACCCTAACCCCAGAATCTAACCCCTGACCCTTGACCTGGAGACATGATTGTTGAACTCCCAGAGACCCTAACTACAAATACTCAGCTGCTGATCCCAGATCTGACTCCTTTCTCCCACCCCAACACTTCATGGCCCATCTTCTTCCGTTTTAGGGGTGACCACAGACTCAGTGAGTATGAGAACCCAGATGGGAGGGGCGGGCAGGCGAGGGACAGGAGAGCTCATGCTGCTGTCACCCGCAGCCGGTGAGTGAGGAGCGGTCAGTGCAGCAGAGCCACCCAACTGCCACCACGTCTCCTGCCCGGCCCTACCCCGGTGAGCTGGGCACAGTAGGGATGAGTCCTCATTGGCTAAATCACTGGGTGGGCGGGCAGTTCACAGCTTGAGTACTCGGGGACCGTCAAGCTGGGGTGTGGGGTCCAGCCAAGGCTGAAGTGGGAAGGGAGGCTTCAGTCACCGTCCTCTCTGACCAGAGTGCGCTGCCGCCCCGCAGAGCTGATCTCCCGCCCCTCACCCCCGACCTTGCGCTGGTTTCTGCCCGACTTGCCTCCTTCCCGCAGCGCGGTGGAGATCGCTCCCACTCAGGTCACAGGTAAGGCCCGCCCAGCGAAACCACGCCCTGCGTAGGCCACGCCCTCAGTTTAATTTTCTCTCCTCCCTTCCCGCCTCCAGGCATTCCCTAGCGATAACAGGCTAGCGTTTATCCCGGGCTCAGCACTGGGGAAGCCTGGTGAGCAGCAGAAATCCCACCCTGCTCTAAACGATCCAAGTGCATGGGGGTCAGCTCATTCTGAGGAAGTTCATTCATTCAACAAATACTTAATAGTGTTTCAGGTCTTTTAGAATTTGTCTAGCAGGTTTCCCAGTTTTCACAAGAAAACTCCCCAGGCCAAAAAAAAACAAAAAAAGCCAACCATGATGACTCGCACCTGTAATCCTGGCACTTTGGGAGGCCAAGGCTGGAGGATCACTTGAGCCCAGGAGGTCAAGGCTATAGTGAGCCATGATCGTGCCACTGCACTCCAGCCTAGGTGACAGGGTGAGACCCTGTTTCAAAAAAAAAAAAAAAGAAACAAAAGAAAACAAAACAGGCTGGCCGCAGTGGCTCACGCCTGTAATCTTAGTACTTTGGGAGGCCAAGGAGGGTGGATCACGAGGTCAGGAGTTCAAGATCAACCTGGCCAAGATGGTGAAACCCCGTCTCTACTAAAAACTACAAAAATTAGCCGGGCACGGTGGCAGGTACCTGTAATCCCAGCTCTGGCTGGGGTGGGGGGGAACTGAGGGAAGAGAATCACTTGAACCCAGGTGGCAGAGGTTGCAGTGAGCTGAGATCATGCCACTGCACTCCAGCCTGGGCAACAGAGTGAGACTCCATCTCACAAACAAAAAAAGGAAAGAAAGAAACCCAAATATTTCTTGAGCACCTACTATGTGCCAGGCACTGTTGAGGTGCTGGGGATACTGCATGAACAAAAACAGACAAAAATTTCCTGTCTTTGCGGAGCAGACAGACCACAAGCCAATCAATAAGCAGAATCTCCTATGTCTCGTAAACACTATGAAATAATAGAGCAGAAGGAAGGAATTCTGGGAGTTGTGATAAGTAGGGCGGCAATGAGAGAAGCCTTTCTGAGCAGAGTTTGAAAGATGGTTAGAAATGCCAGAGAAGTGAGAAGGGGGGGTATTCAGGTTGGGGAAAAGGAGATCACAAGGGAAGTCAAGTTGGGCAAAGGCATGGAAGCGTGAAACACTGGTGGAGGAGGGAGAAACCACACACAGGCCAGTGTCTGAACCCAGTCCAGTGCCTGGAGCCTTGTCAGGAGGCTTGAGTTAGATGCCAGAGGCTATGGGCAGTGCCTGCAGGATTTTGAGCATCATAGTTGTTAGCTCAGACCGAGCAGCCCCTCTGTGCCAGGTACCATCCGAAGAGTTTTATGTTCTAAATACTGTTGAACCTTCTCATACTCTGCTAAGTGAGCATTGTTAGCCTCATTTTCCAGATGAGAAAGCTGAGCCTCAGAGAGGTATAGTAACCTGCCCCAGGTCACACAGCTGAGCAACATTCAAGCCCATGCCAGTGTGGGCTTCAAAGCCACAAGGGAACTGTCAGCCCAACTGAAACCCTGAGCCTCCCTGAGCTCCTGGGGTGAGGGCTCAGTTGGGAGATGGCTGCTCTTGGGGTCTTTGGGAATGTGGACAAGGTCCCTCAAAGGAGGAGCTGTTAAGGAAGTCTAAGGAGAGGTACTCCAGGCAGGGAACAGAGCCTGCAAAGCCCACTGGCCAGATGGGTTTGGGGCAGAGCAGAGGTCAGTGTCATGGCCCAGGCTGCATGGCAGATGTGAGGGGAAGGGGTGTGGGAGATGGAGCTGGTGAGCAGTGGGGATCCAAAGGATGGAGAGGTAGGCAGGGACTCCTGGGCTTGGTGACAAAGAGTGGAGGGTTTCCTGCATCTGACTGCCTGTGCACAGCTTTGGCACAAGTTAGGATTCCCAGGAAACCACCTCTTGCTAACCCTGGGAGGGAGTAATAACCCTTTTGGAATAGGGGGGTCAGGTCCCTGGGGCAAGGGTTTTTGGAGTCACTGCGCTAGAGGACATTGGTGTGACTGAGGATATAGAGTTTAAGATATTGAGGTGACTAGAGAGAAAGGGGTTTTAGTCCCTTGGGTGGGGGTACTGGGACGACTGAGGAGCCCTGAGGGGAAGTGGTTTGGTTTGGTTGAGGTGACTGGGGTCAGGGGCTTGGAGTGAGCCGGGAATGGAAGAATCAGGGGCCTCCGTGTGAGGTGACGGGGATGTCAGGAACCCGGAGTCCTGATTTGGAGCTCTCTGGGATCCTGATACTGGGGTTATCTGGAATAGAGAAATAGGACATCCTGAAGTTGGAGGAGGGTTTATAGGAACCGGAGGTCATGGTGTAACTGGGGTGTTGAAGTACACCCTGGGGATATGACAGAAGGGGAGCACTCCCTGCTCTGCCCCTGACCTGGCCATGCCCGCAGAGACTGATGAGTGCCGACTGAACCAGAACATCTGTGGCCATGGAGAGTGCGTCCCGGGCCCCCCAGACTACTCCTGCCACTGCAATCCTGGCTACCGGTCACATCCGCAGCACCGCTACTGCGTGGGTGAGCGCAGGGCAGAGGGTGCAGATGGGTAGTGCAGGGAAGGCAACCCTAGACAGCGATGCTTCTTTTGACTTTTCTCGGCCTTCCTGTTCTTCTCAGATGTGAACGAGTGTGAGGCAGAGCCCTGTGGCCCCGGGAGGGGCATCTGCATGAACACCGGCGGCTCCTACAATTGCCACTGCAACCGCGGCTACCGCCTGCATGTGGGCGCCGGGGGGCGCTCCTGTGTGGGTGAGCACTGCCAGGATGGGGGGGGGCGCGGCCCGTGGTCTGAAGGGCTCTTCCCCACGGACCGCCGTGTAATCCCCTCCCTGCCTCCTACACCCCCTTCGTGGTCCCTTCCTCCCCAACAGACCTGAACGAGTGTGCCAAGCCCCACCTATGCGGCGATGGCGGATTCTGCATCAATTTTCCGGGTCACTACAAGTGCACCTGCTACCCTGGCTACCGGCTCAAAGCCTCCCGGCCTCCTGTGTGCGAAGGTGAGGGGACCCCATCCAGACCAAAGGGGGGCTCCTTAGCTGTCTCTCCACCTGGTGTGGGGCTAGGGGGCCTGCACTTTTTTTTTTTTTTTTTTTTTTGAGACAGAGTCTTGCTCTGTCGCCCAAGCTGTAGTGCAGTGGCGCAATCTCGGCTCACTGACTGCAACCTCCACCTCCCCGGTTCAAGCAATTCTCCTGCCTCAGCGCCCGAGTAGTTGGGATTGCAGGCATGCGCCACCACGCCCGGCTAATTTTTGTACTTTTAGTAGAGCCAGGTTTTCTTCATCTTGGTCAGGCTGGTCTCGAACTCCCGACCTCAGGTGCTCCACCTGCCTCGGCCTCCCAAAGTGCTGGGATTACAGGCGTGAGCCACTGTGACCAGGCTGCATTTTCATTCTCTCTTTTCTTTTTCCACTTTTTTTTTTTGGGGGGGATGGAGTTTTACTCTTGTTGCCCAGGCTGCAGTGGCGTGATCCCGTCTCACCACAACCTCTGCTTCCCGGGTTGAAGCGACTCTCCTGCCTCAGCCTCCCCAGTAGCTGGGATTACAGGCATGCACCACCACGCCTGGCTAATTTTGTATTTTTAGTAGAGACGGGGTTTCACCATGTTGATCAGGCTGGTCTCGAACTCCTAACCTCAGGTGATCGCCCACCTTGGTCTCCCAAAGTGCTGGGATTACAGGCATGAGCCACCGCACCCGGCCTGTCCTGCATTCTTGTCTCTGCTCTGCTCCAGGGCTCTCAGAGGTTGGGGGTCCGGTAGTCTCTTTAATCTGTGTGGGAGGAAGGACAACCCACGTTGTCCCCAGATGAGTCCTCTTCCTTCTCCCTCTTGCGCAGATATCGACGAGTGCCGGGACCCGAGCTCCTGCCCCGATGGCAAGTGCGAGAACAAGCCCGGGAGCTTCAAGTGCATCGCCTGTCAGCCTGGCTACCGTAGCCAGGGGGGCGGGGCCTGTCGTGGTGAGGGCGGGGGTCCGGGGACAAGTGGGCGGGGCCGCCGGGTGCTGCCCCTCCCCGGTGTTCCCCCCATCTGGCTCCGCTTGAGGCAGGGCAGGGCCAGCGGTGGTGCTTGGCGTCTGTGGGCGGGGCCTCCCGGGAGTAGAGGCTGCCCCCTCAACCCTGCGTCCCTGGGAGGAGACCCATACACCCGCGCAGTGCCTGGTCCGCCTTCTGGTGGGGCAGAGTCCGAGGCTAGCTCTTTCCGCCGCAGACGTGAACGAGTGCGCCGAGGGCAACCCCTGCTCGCCTGGCTGGTGCGAGAATCTGCCGGGCTCCTTCCGCTGCACCTGTGCCCAGGGCTACGCGCCCGCACCCGACGGCCACAGTTGCGTGGGTGAGCGCCAGCAACCCCGCCCCGGGCCTCTGCCTCCCCCCATGCGCTGAAACCAGGGAGCGTGTCAGTCTGTCTGTAAATGGGTGGAAGGTGGCTCATTCATCCCCAGGTGACTCTGGTCACTCATTTTCTCAACGAACCATGCCAAAGAAGCTACCACTAGAATTTCCACGTAGGAAGAGTCTTAGGGGGCAGAGCTTGAAGCTGCGTTTGCAAAGCCTGTTACTTAAATTTGAAGGAAAAAAAATATCAAAGAATGAGGGGAGGCGATAGTAGTCCCCCTGCACTCATATTTATTGTATACCAAGAGGCGGGGCTGGGGGCTGCGACTCAGAGAAAACTAGAGAAGGAAAGACACAGACTAGCGTGCAGTGCTGGGCCTGGATGGAGCTGGGCTGCTTCCTGGGGACACAGCGGGATGGGAGGAAGGAGGCCTGGGTCGTCTTAAAGAATCACTAGGAGCCGGGCGCGGTGGCTCACGCCTGTAATCCCAGCACTTTGGGAGGCCGAGGCGGGTGGATCACGAGGTCAAGAGATCGAGACCATCCTGGTCAACATGGTGAAACCCCGTCTCTACTAAAAATACAAAAATTAGCTGGGCATGGTGGCACGTGCCTGTAGTCCCAGCTACTAGGGAGGCTGAGGCAGGAGAATTGCTT
>PVKV010037019.1:0-15198 GCA_004027835.1 Alouatta palliata
AGAGGAGGAGGGGACAGGAGGAGGGGACAGGAGAAGGGGGAGAGAACAGAGAGGGAAGTGGATGAGGGGAGAGGAGAAGGAGGGAAGGAGAGAAGGGGGAGGGGAGGGGAGAAGGGAGAGGGGAGTAGATGAGGGGAGAGGAGAAGGGAGAGGGGAGAGGAGGCTTTCTGTTCTCTGTTTGGTTACTGTTCCTGTTCTTGCTGCTCCAACAGTGGCAATTGTCCTGTCCTGGGCACAGCAGCAGTTTGTTCCAGCTGCCTGCTTCTGTTTAAGCTCCCAGACCCAGTCTCACCATGCCTCCCTAGAGGTCCCAGCCAGCAGCAGCTGGGCAGCACCTCTGCTCTGGGGGTTCCCGTCTCCAAACTCTAAGCTGTTGATACACCCAGTCCCTTCCCATTGTTCCCCATAGCACTTGGGGTAGTAGCTGCTTCTTGTTCATTATTGTCAATATTCCTGGGCCCCTTTTTTTCTTTCAGCTCTTCATCACCTTTGGAACTAATTCCCTGTGTTCAATTCCTTCTGCTGAAATCACTGCATGGATACTGCTGGACTTTTGACTCCCGTCAATGGAAGTAATGACCGAGAGTTACTTGTGTGAAGGGCAGTAGGAGGTGTGGGGTGTGTGGAGGATGGCAGCAGTGGTTGTAGGAAGCAGGTAAGAGGTTCAGAGAGGGACCAGGTGCACACAGTCTTGCCTAAGTTTTGTAAATTTGTCCAGAGGTCACATGGGAAAGTATTGCAAATGCACTAGTAAAGGTGCCAGGCCAGTTTTAAAGATTAGAGAAATTTACTTCCCCAAAAGTATTAATGTTTCTCACATAAGGAAAAAGAGAATAAGAAAGGAGAAGAGGAAAAAATGAATATGGACTTGTGCAGACCCTCTCTTTCTTTTTTTTAAATAGACTGAATTTTTAGAGCAGCTTTAGATTCACAGCAAATCTGAGAAGAAGGCAGAAAGATTTCCCATATGCTCCCCACCCCACATATGCACAGCAGCCCCCATTATCAATACTTCCCACTAGAGCGTGAATTCACTACAATTCGTGAACCTTCACTAACATGCTATTTTCACCCAAAGAGAAGAGTTTTGACATTAGGGTTCACTCTTGGTGCCGTACGTTCTATGAGTTTGGGCAAATGCGTCATGACACGGATCCACTATGACAGCCCATACAGAACAGTTTCACTGCCTTCAGACTCCTCTGCATTCTACCTGTACCTCCTTCCGAAACTCTGACAACCACCCAGATTTTCACTGAGTCTTGCCTTTTCCAGAATGTCACACAGTTGGAATCATACCTTTTCACACTGCCTTCGTTCACTCAGTAATATGCACTCAGGGTTCTTTTATGTTTAGTTTTTTGTTATTTATTTATTTTGAGACAGGCTCTCGCTTTGTTGCCCAGGCGAGAGGGCAGTGACTATTCACGGGCTTGGTCACGGTGCACTACAGCTTTGAACTCCTGACCTCAGGCAGTCCTCCTGCCTCAGCCTCCCAAGTAGCTGGGACTACAGGTGTCCGCCACCACGCCTGGCTTCATTTCATTTTAATGCTAAATAATATTACGTTATCTGAACGTGCCACGTTTATTCTTCCATTCACCTACTGCGGGACAGCTTGGTTGTTGCGTCCCAGTTTTGGCAATGCTGAATAAAGCTGCTATAAACATCCATGGGCAGGTTTTTGTGTGGATACCAAGGAGCATAATTGCTGGATCATATGCTAAGAGTATGTTTAGCTTTGCAAGAAACTGCCAAACCGCCTTCCAACATGACGGTACCATTTTGCATTCCCACCAGCAATGAACGAGAATTCCTGTTGTTCCACGTCCTTGTCAGCATTTGTTGTTATCAGTATTCTGGATTTTGGCCATTCTACTAGGTGTGTAGTGGCCATTGCTGTAATCTGCATTTCCCTGATGACTGATAATGTGGGGCATCTTTTCTTATGCATTTTTGCCATCTGTATGTCTTCTTTGGTAAGGTGTCTGTTAAAGTCTTGGCCTATTTTTTAATCAGAGTATTTATTTTGTTTTTTGTTGAGTTGTAAGAGTTCTTTGTATATTTTAGACAAGAGTCCTTTGTCATATGTATCTTTTGCAAATATATTCTCCCATTCTGTGGTTTGTCTTTTATTCCTCTTGATCTGTTTGGTCTTTTCCACTGTGACACCTTTCTTCTTTTCTTTCTTTATTATCACTATAGAAAAGTAAAATATTGGGAGATTTCCTAGCTCAGGATCACTTTTAGAAGAAAGGGAGCTTTGAGAAAGGGAGAGAGAGAGAGAAAGTTATTAGGGATCATAGGACTCTGTGCTGGAGGCAAAGGCCAGGTGAAAGCCAGAGGGGGGGGTCTGAACAGTGGGCAACACAGAAGCTCTGGACTCCTGAGTGGCAGAAGAAAGAAGATGCCAGGAGTTGGAGAAGACCTTAATGCTGGGGAGGAGGAATCTAAGAACAGCTTTACTTTGAAATTCTTCTCTGCTGTTGGACCCTCTCCTTCTGGCTATCATAGATGTTAAAAGATAGTCGATTTTTTAAATGCAAGTGATGAAATCATTTCCACCTCATCTTTCCTGTAACACACAAGCTGCAATTCTTTCCCATTTGTACTCACAAATAAATGGTGCTGGGGGAGGCTGGGGAGTTGGGGGTCACCTCCAGCCACTCTTGCCTCAGTGCGTGCTGCTAGGAAGGCAAGCTGATGACACGGCTTTGCTGGAGGCCACGGAGGTTTTGATTCATGCACAGACAGCCTTCCCTTACATTTCATTTTCTGGCTTACTACTCAGAAACATCCCGAAAGAGAAGCCCAGCAAAGAGAGTTTACTTACCTTTTCATTTCAGCGCTTGAGTATCTCTCCCCAGAGAGGGGAAAGGTCTGGGCCTCGTGGATCTGCAGAACAGTACCTGTGCTACAGAACTGGGCTCCCCTCCTCAGACCCCAGAAGTTCAGAGTGTGCCCCTGTGAGAGGCACATTAACCGCAGTTATGTGGGTGAACGGACGATCGTTTAGGCCTGAGAACCAGCAGCACAGAAACGATTCTGCCTACCCCTATATGTGTGTTGGATGAAGCTGACTGTAAACTTTATTTCATTACACCCATCAATTGTCTCTGTCTCAGACTTTGTCAACTCAGGCTTCAGTTACATTTTTCTCACGTGGTTTGTTCCCGGCCACCCCAGGACCCGTGTAGAGGAGTGAAAGAGTGGCTTCCCGAGGGCTTTCCTTCTTCTTCCCCTCCGCCTCCCCAGGTTTGGTCTGTGACAAAGCTTCTTTCCTGGGTCCTGTTATTTGGGGTCTCGCTGATGTCAGCAGAGGCTGACCCCCTTTGTTGCACTGATCCTTCTGGACTGAGGATGGGGGTCTCAGGATCCCAAGAGCCTTTGTCTTCGGGGCAGAGGTGGGATCTGGGAACCCGGTGGGATTCCAAGAGGCTCCCCAGGGAGCAGCAGCGCCCAACTCCTCTGCCCCTCTGAGGCTGTCAGAAGCCAGCGCTCAATCCCTTACCTAAGCCTTCTCACTTTTGTTTTTCTTTTTCTTTTCTTTCTTTTTTTTTTTTGAGACAAAATTTCCCTCTTCTTGCCCAGGCTGGAGTGCAATGGTGCAATCTTGGCTCACTACAACCTCCACCTCCCAGGTTCAAATGATTCTCCTGCTTCAGCTTCCCAAGTAGCTGTGATTACAGGCGTCCACCACCATGCCTGGCTAATCTCTTATTATTATTATTATTATTTATTTTTAGTAGACATGGGGTTTCACCGTCTTGGCCAGGCTGGTCTCAAACTCCCGACCTCAGGTGATCCACCCACCTAGGCCTCCCAAAGTGCTGGGATTGTAGGCAAGAGCTACCGTGCCCGGCCGAGCTTCTCACTTTCATCAGCCTGGCATTCCCTCCCTCAGCCAGGCTCCAGGCAGGTGGCCGGAATGGACTCTGGGCCTGAGGGCATGGGGGAGCTTGGCCTGGGCAGCCTCTTAGCCTGGGCACAGCTCTTCCTTTCCCTCTGCGGGAGCTCAGCCTCTCACAGAATCTCCACCCTGCACAGACTTGACTAATGGCCCCAGGAACACACACACTGCTTCCAGAGCTTCTTGTAGCGATGCTGGTGCCATTTTGCTGGTTTCTGGGGTGGGGTGGGTGCCCCTTCTGAAAGGCTCTTTGCAAGAAGAGGGTGGAGGTGGCTCCAGCCTCCTCATCCAGGCCCGAGGTGTCACTGAGTGCCATGTCCTGCCTGGAGTTGCATAGGTTTGGCCTTTTTTTATTTTTGAGATGGCGTTTCACTCTTGTTGCCCAGGCTGGAGTGCAATGCTGCCATCTCGGCTCACTGCAACCTCTGCCTCCCGGGTTCAAATGATTCTGCTGCCTCAGCCTCCTGAGTAGCTGGGATTACAGGCCTGTGCCACCATGCCCAGCTAATTTTGTATTTTTAGTTGAGATGGGATTTCCCTATGTTGGTCAGGCTGGTCTCGAACTCCTGACCTCAGGTGATCCACCCGCCTTGGCCTGCCAAAGTGCTGGGATTACAGGTGTGAGCCTTCATGCCGGGCTGAGAATGTAATCTTAAATGGAAATAAGGTGCTTTCAGATTCAGATGGGATCACAGTAGATTAGGGTGGAGCCTCCTCTAATGACTGGTGTCCTGAGAAGCAGAGGAAACAGAGACTCAGGAACACACTGGAGACAACGCCTGATGACAGAGACTGGAGCAGTGTGTCTAAAAGCCAAGGCACACTGGCCACCACCGGAGGCTGCCAGAGGCAAGGAAAGTTCCCCTCCTGGGAGCCTTCAGAGAGCGCAAGGCCCTGCCCATGCCTTGATTCCAGACTTCCAGCCTCCACAACCGTGAGACAACTTTCTGTTGTTCTTACCCCCCGCACATCCCGCTCCGGTTTGTGTAACTTTGTTGAGGCAGGCCTGAGGAAAGAGTACACCCTCCCACCCACTTCTCTTTCCCTCCACTGTGCTGGAGCACTGGGCGTGGATGGGGAACAGGCCCGGCAGGGTTTCCCATGGGGCGACCCGCGGGTGCCTGATTGAGCACCTATGTGAAGCAAACAAAACGAGCCCCTAGTTAAATTTGAATTTCAGATCAACAACAAATAAACTTCTTTTTTTAGCATGAATGTATGCCAAATATTGCTGGGGATATACTTATACTAGCAAATGATTAGCAATTGCTCTGAAATATATTTAACTAGGCCTGAGCATCTGCCTTTTATCTGGCAACCCTAGTCCCCTGCTCCAGCCTCCCTCCCCTGCCATTTTCTTCCAGCCCATGGCTCACAGAAGGACCCCTGGGGTGGGCTCTGACCTGCTCCTGGAGCACAGCAAGGTGGCGGCCAGCGAGCACAGACAGAACTGCTCTTACATCCACGAGTGCCCGAGCTCCTGGCTCCCCACGCACCACCAGCAGCCTGCAGTCTGCACACCATCTCTCCCAGCTGGGTGCAAGTCTGGCAGGATTTGAACATACAGAGGAGGCGGCAGGGAGGGGAGGATGAGGCCTGCCTGGGGGGCCTTCCAGCAGCGGGGACCAAGCCTCAGGTGCTTCCTGCTGAGCGGTGCTTGGCTTTGGCCTGTGTACTTCGATTTGTTCTATTTTTAACTGTCTTCAATTTCCCTCCTGGGGAAAGGGAGAAGGAGGAGGGAAACAGGAGGTGGGGTGTCGGGAGTGAATCAGGGGCACTCGGGAGTGGCTGGCGGGGTTGTTGAATTCTGAGGAACAGCAATCCCGAGGCAAAGGCAGTTGGCGAGGCTTTTCGGGGAAGAGAGAGAGGGTGGCCGGCCAGGCCAGAGCACAGGGCACCTGAGAGGGCTCAGGGACAGAGGAAGTCTCGTTCTTGGCTGAGGAGAGACTGAGGGGCCTGGGCTTGGGTGCTAGTCCAGGCTACTCAGAAGGACTCTCCAGCACCCAGTGAGTGGCACGTGGTGGACACGGTGACTGTGAGCACGCACACTTGGGTGACTAGGAGGACGATGGTACCATTTCCCAAAAACAGATCCCAGGAAAAGGAGGAACCGTGGGAGGTAGAGGCCCCAACCCCACAGCATGCTGGAAATGTCCACAGGCATTTGTGGATGGTGACTGTCCAGCAGGGCGTGACTCATTCCAGAGAGCCTGGGCATGCGGGCAGGGCGGCCACTTGCCCCTCGGGGCTGAGGGGCACAGAGCCAGTTCCTTCTGTGAGCAATAGCAGGACTCACGAGAAGGCCCATCCTGTAACTGGTGAGTGTGGAAGGGCAGCTCTGCAGAGATCAGACCTGGGGGCCAGGGTGGCAGAGGGCTTGGGGAGGGGGCACCACATTCTGGATGAAAGACAGCTCTGCAGGTCTTTGTAGCAGGATGTGCCCTGGTCCTGGGGCCAGCAGGAATGCAGTTTCTGGGCAGGAGGCCTTTTCCGAGCCTTTGGACAGAAAGGCGCAGGGCTTAGCCCATTCGTTCGCTCACTGCTTACCCGCTTCACAAACAAGTTCTGTCTCTCTCTAACACTATTGTGGAGCCCAGGGATGGAAACATGCATGATCCCGAAGGGTTTAGAGTCTAAGGGCAGACACAGGAACCAAGGAGGGTCATCACCGTGGAGCCAGGAGACCCCGGGATGGAAAGCCCTCAGGCCTTGAAGTCACACATACCTGAAATTGAATCTTGGCTCAGCTTTTCACGAAAGCTCTTTCAGATTCAGGTTCCTCATCTGTAAAATGGGCAAATGCTCAAATCTACCTTCAGGACTGTTACTGTTGGATTAGAGATGCTGGACCTAAATTCCCGCACATAATACGTGGCATGTGACAGGCCCTCAGCGAATTGCAGCTGCTGGAGAAATACATGCAGAGCACAGCGGACAGACACCTAAAGAGTGGCTTGAGCTTGTCCTATCTGACCTCAAATATTGAAAACTGGTTGGGTTTTGTAACCGCCCAAGGGGTTCATCTTGCTTGCTGCCTGGACAGAGCCAATTCATCAAGACAAGGGAATTGCAGTAAAGAGTAGTTCACACAGAGCCGGCAGTGTGGGAGACCGGAGTTTTACTGTTACCCAAATCAGTCTCCCAGAGCAATGGGGGAGCAGAGGGTTTTTTGCTGTTGTTGGTTTTTTTGAGATGGAGTCTTGCTCAGTCGCCCACACTGGAGTTTAGATTTTGGAGCCACAGTTGTTTGGCTTCAAATTCTAGCTTTGCTATCTGCAAGCTGTGTGACCTTGAACAAGTTACTTTACCTCTCTGTGCCTCAGATTCTGCAGCTCTAGGGGCGGGATGGGGGCAATAATATATCTATTGTGTAGGAATTTTTGTGAGGACGAAGTGAACTCATAGGTGCAAAGCATTTAGAGCACTGTCCAGGCCTGGTGCAGTGGCTCAGGCCTGTAATCCCAGCCCTTTGGGAGACTGAGGTGGGAGGATCAGTTAAGGAAGGGCAAAGTGTGTGAACTAGGTGGAAAGGGGCTGTGTCCTCACGACATAGCTCCTTCCGGATGGGAGAGGCCACAATGGAGGGAGACTGAAGACAGGTCCCCGTGAAGCCCACATCGGGGGCAGCAGCTGACGAGGGAGAGCCTTAGAGAGGTAGGAGATCTGCAGAGCAAAGCTCTGCATGCAGAGAAGGGCAGGTTTCTAGAAGCTGCTGGAAAGCACAAGAAGGGGCTGGAGTCAGAAAGGGCACGGAGTTGGCGCCCAAGACAGTAAGCAGCTGGGCAGCAGCAGAGGGAAGAGCTCGACTGTTTCAGAGCAGAGGTGACCATGTAAAGCAGAGGAGAGCAAACCTCCTTCACGAAACCTGGCTCTGAGGGGAGCGGGCTATGGGGGTGCGCACAGCAGGTCTGGGGCCGCCCCTGGGGGCGCTGGCCCGGGAGGGCCTCTGGGCATGGTGGCCAAAGCCTTTATTTTGGTTAAAGCAGGGATGGAGAATGCTTTGCTTTCTAGGGTTCCGATCCCGGGTGGAAGAATGAATCCAAGGCCACACACACAGGAAACCGTGTGATGTGTGCTGCTGGGGTACAGGTGGCACCTCTGTGTCCTCAGCCGCAGCCTGGGTAGTAGCATCTCCCTGGAGCCCAGTCTCAGCACCCCTCAGGGCTGGCCCAAGGGAATGAATGGAGGTAATTAGAGAAAAGACCCACGACTAATATCATGCACACCATGGACCAGGGTGCCTCAACGGAGCTTCTGACTCTGGCTCTCTGTGCTGTCCCCTCTGCTTCCTGCCCCCTGTGGTTGAGGTGTCCAGCATTGGGGTTCAGAAAACAGCACCCCAAAATGAAGGCCTCAGAAGCAGCCTCAGAAGCAAAAGCTTTTCTCTGACCTTCCCATGCCCTCCTGCCTCTCGGCCCCATTCCCCCAGCCATGGAAACTAGAATCCCTTTTCCTCGAGGTGGGTCAGAGAAACCACAACCTCTTCTCCCCAAAGCCCACCTTAAAACCTAAAAATATTGCTCAAAATTTCTCCCACCATTATGCATAAGAACTGGCCACAAAGAAATTCTCTGACCTACCATGCTGGACTGCGTAAAACTCCATTGTGGAGCGGACCCTGCCCACACCCAGAAGAAAGGAAGCTGCCCAGAGAGGCCAGGAAGAGTCTGGACAGACAGGCCCTGCTGGGCGTCCCGCTCAGGAGCCTAACATTAGCCCATGCTCTTCTGTCCAGTCATATTTCACTGCTGTCCAGAATTTGCTGAACCTAAGCAGAAAACAGTTTCCCCTTATCTGTGGGTCTTATTCTGAAGGTTCCCAGGTACACTCGTTAAATACATTTATGTGCCTTTTCACCTATTACTCTGCCTTATGTGAGCTCATTTTTCTTCTTTTTTTTTTGAGACAGAGTCTTACTCTGTAACCCAGGCTGGAGTGCAGTGGCATGATCTCGGCTCACTGCAACCTCCACCTCCCAGGTTCAAGCGATTCTCCTGCCTCAGCCTCCCTTGTAGCTGGGATTACAGGTGAGGTGCATGCCACCATGCCTGGCTAATTTTTGTATTTTTAGTAGAGACTGGGTTTCACCATATTGGTCAGGCTGGTCTGTAACTTCTGACCTCAGGTGATCCGCCCGCCTCGGCCTCCCAAAGTGCTGGGATTACAGGCGTGAGCCACCACACCCGGCTGTGAGTTCATTTATCAGCAAAACCTCAGAGGGCAGAGGTTTGCCTTCCCCCGCTGTGCCAGGCATGGAGCTGGGCAATGGCATAGCAGGCCTCCAGCAACCGCTGACATCTCCTCTGGGGGAGAGACCCTTTTCTTCACCGCCCTCCTGGTGGGAATGAATGAACAGGAGAACCAACAAGGGAGATTGGGGATCCTGAGCCCTGGGGCCACGAGGGAGTCCCCTGGGCCTGGGACAGAGGTCAGTCTCAGGTGAGCTGCGCCCTCAGAAGCTTCCAGAAGGCAGTACTGTGCACGCTCTTGCCCAGTCGTAGAGACAGAACATTTTTATCTGCTGACTTTAGAAAATAAAAAGGACATCAAATGATTCCATTTCTGTGAACAATAGTCTGCTTCGGCTCCCTAATGGGGTTAGCGGGGAGAGAGAGAGGAGGAGAGGGCAGAGCAAGATGGGAGCAGTCTGCCGGGAGAGAGATGCCTCCCCTGAGGGCAAAGCTGAAGGCCCTTTGGAGAAGCCTCAGCGCGGATGGAGGTTGATGGACCCTGGGGTCTGGGCTCTGCCCTGGGTCTGGTGCAGGTTCCTCACACCCAGATTGCAGTGGCCTGTGGGCAGCACAGTCACCCGTCGCCTGCTGTCGTCTTCGCTTTGAACCATTAAGTAGCTCTTCAATAATTTAAACCATTTCTTTCTACACCATAAATGACTGACTTTAACATTTTTTCAGTTTAGTTTTGAAATAAAGGCCAGTGATCTGGAGATTTGTGGATGTTTTGCAGAACAGAAGCTATGGAGGAGGCCATGTGTCTGGATGGGGCAGTGGCTTTCTGAGCTCAGGACACACCCCTGGGCTGCACTGTCCCAGTGCCTGCTGGGTGCCAAGGAGCTGGACTTGCGTGCAACTTGGGCAAGACACAAGGGCACCCGCCAGGCCCAGATGGGCCATGGCACCACAAAGCAGGCGCCAGTCCAGAGGTACTTGCTTCATGCAAAGACGCAGGGATGGGAGGCGACAGGATTTCTTGGGAAGTGGGAGAAACTGCACTCAGCCGGATTTGAGGATGTGTCCAGCACATCAGGACCTGGAGAGGCCCGAGAGGGAGTGGGGCAGGCATTTGAAGTCACTGGGGGCCCTGAAGGCCCAGCTTGGGAGCCACAAGGTAAGTGGGAAGAGCATGGGTTCTGGAGTGATCTGGCAAGATTTCAGCCCTAGCTTCCCACCCTCAATGGATCTGGGCAAGCCATTTATCTGCAGGAAGCCCAGGGGTCTGTGTTCCAGAACACGGCCTGTGGGACTGCCCTGGACTAGCACTGCGGGGATGGCCCGGGGGACTCATCAGTGGCCCGCGCCTCGCTGGTGCCCCGTACAGGCATGCCTGCTGCCTATGGACTTGGGTCTAACCTGGGCTAACGGCCAGGAAGAATTATCCTCAGAATGGTTCCAGGCTACCCTGACCCACAGAAGCCCGGCTCCGGGCAGCCTGGAACCAACCTCCCCAGCAACGCCTGCAGCCACGTGACAGACGCCCTGCACTCAGGGCCACGCTCCAAGCACCCCATGTGCTCTAAGCAGCTTCATCTCACCACAGCCCTTGGACCAAATGCCCCATTTACGGAAAAGGACTTAGAGTCACCACGAGGTTGAGTAACTCGTCCAGGTCTATGCAGCTCTGAAGGGAAGAAGCTGGGACAAGCTCCAGGCAGTCTGTCCCCGGAGCCCCGGCCTTGACCTCCACAGCTCTTGCTCTGTACAGCCTCAGCCTCCCTTCCCCCTGGCCCAGGCACTGCTGCTCACCCTTCGAGCCCAGCGCAGCCTCACCTCTTCCAGGAAGCCTGCCTGACCCTCCAGGTCGCGCTGAGGTCCTTATACTGTGCTCATAGCCAGCCCTGCTCTGTTTACAAAGGATCTGTGTCTGCCTCCCAGTTGGGCGCAGCACCCTGAGGACAGGGATATTTTTTCTGGCACCTTCCGCGGTGCCTCTTGCATGCTCTGGCGTGCCTGCTGCTCACAGACTTGGGGGTCGACAGGTTGGGTGGCCTGACCCCCCACTCCTACTTCCAGCTGGGCAGCTAGGCCTGTGTCTGCTTTGCTGTCTTGTGAGATTTAATTGACAAAAAAGAGCCAAAGCTAAAAACTAGTGGCAGACCATGCACGGGGGTCTCACGGGATCTTAGACTTGGCCCTGTGTGGGGTCTCTCTGGCGTTGTGGCCCCTGTGGTGGAGGTGCCAGGGATGGTGATGGGTGATGGGTGGGCACAGTGGGCTCCAGGGCTGCCCCAGTGCTTCCTCTGGGGGAGGGGCTCCTTCCTCCACTGCCCTCCTGAAAGCCAGTCCTGAGGGTCCCCTCCCCCATGCTTGCAAAGTCCTCCATGGTGGTCCCAGGAACTGGACACCAGAGAACCCCTGACCAGGGACATTGTGAGCAACCCAGTGCTCTGAGGAGTTGGTGTTCCCACCCGGCCCTGGCCCATCCTGGACACAGACGCTTCTGTGTCAACAATGCCAGGGGTGCTGGCTCTGCTGCCTCTCATTCAGGCACTCCCGGACAAGGGAGGCTGTTGGGAGAGTGGGTACCATTGGACATGGAGGAAACTGGGGGCAGGGGCAGCAGGTAGTTGCCTTGCTATAGTCAGGCAGAAATGTGTGTGTGTGATGAAGGTGTGGTGAGTGTGTATGTGTGGTGAGGGTGCGTGTCTCTATGTGGTGTGTGTGTGTGGTTGGTGAGGGTGTGTGTGGGGTGAGTGTGTGATATGGTTTGGCTGTGTCCCCACCCAAATGTCACCTTTGATTATAGTTCCCATAATCCCCACGTGTTGAGGGTGGGACCTGGATAGATCACAGGGTGTTTTCCTCCTCCTGTCATGCTGTTCTCATGATAGTGAGTGAGCTCTCACGAGATCTGATGGTTTATAAGGGACTCTCCCCACTTCATTTGGCACTTCGCCTTCCTGCCATCCTATGAAGAAGGCGTCTTGCTTCCCCTTCACCATGCCCCTGGAAAAGCTGCAGACCCTCAATGCCAGCCCATGAAAGCAGCCAGAGGGGGCTGTGCCCTGCAAAGCCACAGGGGTGGAGTTTCCCAAGGCTGTGGAAGCCCACCCTTTGCATCAGAGTGACCTGGATGTGAGACATGGAGTCAAAGGAGTTCATTTTGGAGCCTTAAGATTTACTTGGATTTCGGACATGTATGGGGCCTGTAGCACCTTCATTGTGGTCAATTTCTCCAATTTCGAATGGTTGTATTTACCTAATGCCTGTACCCCCATTGTATCTAGGAAGTAACTAACTTGGTTTTGATTTTACAGGCTCATAGGTAGAAGGGACTTAACTTGTCTCAGATGAGATTTTGGACTTGGACTTTTGATTAACACTGGAATGAGTTAAGACTTTGGGAGACTATTGGGAAAACATAATTGGTCTTGATCCTGTAAGGTCATGAAAATGTAAGAACATGAGATTTGGGAGGGGCCGGGGTGGAATGATACAGTTTGGCTCTGTGTCTCCACCCAAATCTCATCTTGAATTGTAATGCCCATAATCCCCATATGTTAAGGGAAGGACCTGAGAGGAGGTGATTGGATCATGGGGCTGGTTTCCCCCATGCTGTTCTCATGATAGTGAGTAAGTTCTCACAACGTCTGATGGTTTTATAAGTGTTTGATACTTCCTCCTATGCACGCATTCTCTCTCCTGTCACCATGTAGAACGTGCCTCTTCCCCTTCTGCCATAATTGTAATTTTTCTGAGGCCTCTGCAGCCATGTGAAACTGTGAGTCAATTAAACCTTTTTCCTTTATAAATTATCCAGTCTCGAGTATTTCCTTATAGCAATATGAGAATGAACTAATACCGTGTGTGTTGTGTGTGCGTGTATGGTGTGTGTGGTGATAGGGTGTGTGTGTGGTGAGTGTATTTTTATGTAAGGATGTGTGTGGTGATGCAGTGTGTGTATGTGGTGTGGTGAGCGTATGTGGTGTGTGCGTGTTGATGTAAGTGTGTGGTGATATGTGTGTGTGGTTAGGGTGTGTGTGGTGAGGGTGTGTGTGTAGTGATGGAATTTGTGTGTGTTTGTGTGGTGTGTGTGGTGAGGGAGTGTGTAGTGGTGATGGAATACGTGTATGTGGTGTGTGTATGGTGTGTGTGGTGATGGTATGTGCTGGTGTGTGTGTGGTGAGGGGGTGTGATTGTGTGGTGTATGTGGTGTGTGTGGTGTATGGTGTGTGGGGCTTTGTGTGTGGTGTGTGTGGTGATGTGTGTGTTGTGAGGGAGTGTGTGTGATGAGTGTATGTGGTGTGTGTGATGTGTGTGGTGTGTGTGCATGTGGTGTATGTGTGTGTGTGGTGTATGGTATGTGGTGTGTGTAGTGTGTGTGATGATGGTGTGTGGTGATGGTATGTGTGGTTTGTGTGTGTGGTGTGTGTGTGGTGTGTGTGTGGTGTGTGTAGTGTATGTGTGTGATGTGCATGTGTGTGGTGATGGTGTGTGGTGTGTGGTGTGTGTAGTGTGCAGTGATGGTGTGTGGTGTGTGTAGTGTGTGTGGTTGTGGTGTGTGGTGATGTGTGTGGTTTGTGTATGTGTGGTGTGTGTAGTGCATGTATGTGGTATGTATGTGTGTGGTGATGTGTGCATGTGTGTGCATGTGTGCGTGTGTGCATGATGTAGTGGGCGCACATACACATACGCACACTAACCTGCATACACTCACACATGCACACACATTACGTCCACACGTCCATACACACACCCACACACACACGCACATGCACACACACACCCAGACAGCAGGAGCACAGACACATATGCACACACATGCATACACTCATGTGCACACATACATTATGTCCACAAGTCCATACACGCACACACACCCCCCACACATATGCGCATGCACACACACATGCCCACAAGCACACATGCACATGCACATGCACACACTCCCCCACACACATAGTGGGCCCACATACACACATGCACACTCACATGCATGGACACATTACATCCACACGTCCATACACACACCCACACACACGTGCACACACACACACATGCACACACGAACACATGTACACGCACACACATGCACATGCACTCTCATGAACACATGCCTACACACATGAACACATGCACACATGCACACGCACATGCACACACACATACCCACATATAGCACGCACACATACACATATGCACACGCTCACATGCATACATTCACATGCGCACACACATTACGTCCAGACGTCCACACACACCACACATACGCGTGCACATGCACATGCACACACACACATGCACACACACACATGCATGCACACACGCGTACATACATGCACACGCGCACACAGACACGCAGCGTCTTGGCATGGGAGGTCGGGAGGGGCGGCTGGGGCCGAGGAGATCTGGGCCCACTGTTAAGATGGGGAAACCGAGGGGCAGAGGCCAGTGGCCGTCTCCCTGTCTCGCAGAGAAGGCCTGAGAGGGGCCTCCCGCGCTGGGCTCCTCCTGGCTCCGCCGCCTCTCCGGGGAGCTGCTGAGTGTGATTAACCGGAGCACTAATTGGCGGGGGCCGCCGAAAGAGCCTGAGTGTTGGCGAGGCGAGTCCTGTTTCCCTTTGATTTACAAGAGCCGGGCGAGCCTGCCGTCCGCGTCCTAACAGGGCGAGAGGAACGGGCAGCAGCCGCCTCGGAAAAGGCCAGAGCCCGGCTCCCCGCGCCCCTCGCAGGCAGCGCCCGGGGTGGCGGGGTGGGAGCCGGGGCGAGGGACTCAGGCCGGGAGCGGATGTGTGCCCGGGACCTCCCAGCCTGTGCCGACGACCCAAGAGCTTGCGTTTAGGACTGCGCTCCCAGCAGACCAGATCCAGCCAGAGTCGTCACAGCAGGCGGGGCGCTCGCCGCTGCCCGTGGAGAGCCCGCTTCTGGCTTTGGCAGGGGCCCAGGATGGGAAGCAACCTGGCTGAAGGCCACAGGCCGTCCGGCAAACCCGAGCCCGAGACCTGGTGCAATATCGCTCCTAGTGCCACAGCCTCCTTGGTGATGTTCGTGTGTGCGTGCGTGTGTGCGAGACAGAGCGAGACAGAAAGAGAGAGATATGCTTGTGTGTGTGTGT
>PVKV010037020.1:0-15198 GCA_004027835.1 Alouatta palliata
CCCAGAACCTAAAGTACAATAAAAAAAAAAAAAAAGGCTATATTTTTTCTAGCGCATTCTCACTTGTTCTTGATTTTCAGGCTATCAGGATCTTAAAATCTACTAAAAGTTGTATTCACTGTATTTATATTCTGGACATTTCCATAAAAACAATTGAAAGCTATTAGAAAACAGATCTTATAAATGAAAAAATATTTTATACAGTTTCTTTGGGCTCTCATTTACATTATGTTTATTTTAGTCTTCTCACTTATTGAAGTGGTGATATTTTAGCTTCTTGTTTCTAGTTTTAAAAATTTTTACGCACTAGCTTTTGATACTAGATAAATTGTTGTTGGGGGTTTATGTAGTATAATAGATTTTGATTGAAATTTTGACCATGCTGTTTTAAAGAGATGATTGAGCAAATGGAAATTAACATAGCTGCTCTGTTGGGTGTAGGAGAGCTACAAGTGACATAAGTGAACCCCACAACACAATTTGTTGCATAAATGTGGAAACATCCTCTAGGAGCTTTAAAGGTAGATGAAAGATAAAAATTTCCTTTGATTTAGCAGGACTGTTTTGAAAATAGAAACATTTGCATTTGAATGTAGTGATGGAAAGTTAATGTAGGTTAAACCTCACCATCAGCCAAACACTTTTCCAGCACCAACAAAGCCCACTTCAGCTTGCTTGGCTGTGCCCTATGATTATACAGTGCTATCACTGGGGAAGAATAGTTCTGAGGGTAATTGTACTCTATGCTGAGTTATTTTTGGAAACAGAAATTGTAGGAAACCTATTCAGTTAAAATGGCTTTGTTTCTGTAGGAATCTCATTGGTAATAAGATAATTTTGCTCTGTGAGTAAATGGTTGGCACACTGATTTTTATTAAAGCGTAACTATTCGCATGTTGATTGGCTTAAAACTAGAAAGCTTATACATTTAAGATGATTAGAAAGTCTTAATACCTATATGTATAAATCTATGCACCTTAAAAAGACCATCTTGAATATAGCTTTTTTTCGAAACTCTCATCACTTTATATTTCCTCCCCTCACTTTATATTTCCTCCCCTAATCTTCACATTGTATCATGTTACTTCTGTTCCCATTTCTATATTCATTTGTTGTGTTGTTGTATTTATGTGTTACTGGAAGGAAGGAAGCTCAGAGCTGCCGTCTCCATTTTATTAAATCTCTGCAAAGGATCACTTGAAATCTATGGGGACATATATAATACACTAACTGCTAACATGATCATGATGATGTGCTCCACAAATGGGAGATAAAAACTGGCAGTGCCCATGAGGAAGTGCATTGATGTTGAGAAAGACCATGGGCTTTGAAGGCAGCAGACCTGGATTCAAACCTTAACTTCACCACTTAAGCTGCTTTCCAACCTTGAGCAAATCACTTAATGTCCACATCTTATTTTTTTCTTTGTCTTTAAAATGATTATGATAATATTTACAAAGTTATTTGGGAAGAAGCCAACTGGCATTGTTTTTGGCTCATAGCAGATGCATATTATCTAAACCCCTTCTTTCCTTTTGAAGGGGAAACAAGTGAAAAAAACAAACCCATTACATATATTCCTAAAACCAAACCAAAGCAGCTGATCCTATATGAATGCTCAGAAGTTGTTACTTCTCAGTGATTATTAGAAAAATTTTGAACCAATGTTGTATTTCCTTCCATAATAGAAAAAAACAACATAAGAACTAATCATTTGATCTGGCATCAAGATTGCTTGGTATTATTTTTCAGTGGGGCGTCTTGCTTTTTTAAATACCTGTTCTACTTGTAGCTTTTTGATTCAGTTTGCCTTATAGGAGTTGTTTGAATAATATTATATGTAAGTGATATATTAATCATAGTTTAGTCATATGATGAAACTATTCATTCACTACATACCAAAATATTTATTGAATAGAATTGAAGCAGAACTTGAGTAATTTTGAAAGCAGGTAGACTAACACAGCTTTATTCTGCTGTTTTCATACTCCTTTTTCTTTCAGTCAGACCCATTTGTTTAAACTGACTCATTCGCTTAATAAATATTTATTGTGGGCTGGGTGCAGGCTCATGTCTATAGTCCTAGCCAAGGACTTTGGGAGGCCGAGGAGGGTGTATTGAGGTCAGGAGTTCAAGACCAGCCTGGCCAACATGGTGAAACCCTGTCTCTATTTCAAAATACAAAAATTAGCTGGGCATGGTGGTGGGCACCTGTAATCTCAGCTACTTGGGAGACTGACACAGGAGGCAGAGGTTGTACCCAGGAGGCAGAGGTTGCAGGGAGCTGAGATAGAGCCATTGCACTCCAGCCTGGGCGACAAGAGTAAAACTCGATCTCAAAAAATATGTATATTTATTGTAACCTACAGTGCGCTAATCACTGGCTAAGGTGGTGACAAAGACTGTTCCTGCTCTCAAGTTGCTTGTAGATAATGAAAAGATTGGATGAGGAAATAGAAAATCAAATAGATAATCTGGAAAAGATTACATATATACAAATATTTAATTCATTTTATTTTTTATGTCCTACCCATTTTGAGGAGGATTTGAAGTAGCTTGCAGAAGCTAAAAAGAAAATAGTGGAACATTCTAGTGTAGCAGTTACAAGTTTAGATAGTCAGAGGTCAAGGTTTTTGATGCCTGCCTATACCAATCCTGACAAGTGTCAGAAATCTATTTGTAGTCTCAAGCTACCTTAAAGATGCATATGGTTGAGAATGTATGTGCATATGTATATGAATCCGTGGATATGCTTATATTTAAATTTTGGAAACAGAAGGAAGATTTGGGTTAATAATTTATTCTCCAAAACAGGAGCTAGTGGTATCCTTACTGCCAACTAGACGTTGGACCTCCTGGTTACTGCCAGCAGCCTTTTTACTGAGGTAATTTTTCTTGATTGAAGATACGGCTGTATAAACACCACCCCTGCTTTGTTCTTGTTCTCACTAGCTCCTCTATGCTAAGGTCCCAGCATGACTTATAGCCAGTCTGGCTGCAGTTTCTACAATGTGCAGTTGGCAAACATATTATATCATGAAAATCTGAAAGTTGAATGTATTCCAGGCCAGATCAAGTGCTGATCAACTTAGGCAGATGGGCTGTAGGGATGTATTTTGAATTGGGGAGATAATGTGCTTAAATGATAGCTAAAGATGTGTTGTTCAGGTTCTGATAAATAAGGGATTGAGGATACAAGAGTTCTTCATTATGTATCATCATATAACTTTTCTCTAAAAGGATTAAGGGTAAATCTTAACCACAGAACACTTTAACCAGAATTGAACTTAAAACCTGTTAGAAAAAGTTAGAGAAAATGTTATTATACAAAAAAGATTAAAAATTGGTGTTGTGTATTAAGGCATTATGAAAGCAAATCAAGTCAATTCAAAAAATATTTACTAAGTTTTTGCTATACCAGACATCTTAAAAGAATCTTAAAAGAACTAGAAAACAGAGTTTAATACCTAAACTCGTTATTTTGAAAACAATATAGGAAATAAATTTCTTCTGTCCTATATGAATTATTTTTAGGGATGTCCAAATTGTTGATGAGGGAGTGTTTTTTTTTTTTCCCCCCCGAGATGGAGATTTGCTGTTGTTGCCCAGGCTGGAGTGCAATGACCTGATTTCAGCTCACTGCAACCTTCATATTATAACAATGCAAACAGACAAACACAGCAGTTTCTGGTACTTGTATTAATACTTGACTGATACAGAACAGCCTACTTTATGGGTTGGATAAAATAACCATTTCATGAAGCAACTCGGGTATACTCTTCCTTGATGTCTTAAGGCCAGATATCTAACTGGGTCTGATATTAAGTCAAAGACTTGTTTGTTTCAAAAACCCTGGAAGCATCTGCTGCGATTCTACCAGTGAGTCTCCCCATAGTCTCCATAGTGTAACTCGATCAGCTGAAGGTACCTAAAGTGTCTGAGTCTACTGGCTCATAAGGGCCAAGTAACAGAGCTGCTTATACTGCAGCCTACACCATCTCTTCCTCCGAGCCTCACTCCAAACTAGTGACAACCTGGATTGCCTGTTAATTTTTGAGCAGTAATTCCACTTCGTTTTATGTTGCCTTCAAAATTGTAGAGACCAAAGGAGGATATGTCCCTTTGTTAATGGTAGTGCCCTCTTTAGAGAGGATATCATGTTCATGTCATGTCCTAGACACTGGATGCCCGGAAACCAAGATTGTATGTCTTTCTTAGTGGCAGTGAAAAGTTTTAAATGGATGTCCTGACATGTCTAGACCCTGGGTGCGATGTATTTTTATGGCATTTTTCTCTCCTCTGGAATGGGTGTATTTGAGCTAGGGCTTCTGGGGAATCTAATACTTTCTGTTCACCAGATTCTGCAGTGTCATCAATATAGTGGACCAGCATGGTGTCTTGTGCATTAATGGGAGTTGTACTCACTGACCCTGACAAGTAAAAATGAAATGCTCCTGGTATTGTTTTGATTTGG
Organism: Alouatta palliata; assembly: GCA_004027835.1. Taxonomy (NCBI): domain Eukaryota; kingdom Metazoa; phylum Chordata; class Mammalia; order Primates; family Atelidae; genus Alouatta; species Alouatta palliata. The sequence continues at coordinate 4,475 of PVKV010037020.1, forward strand.
GGGTTAGAGAAAAAGCGGATGCCAGAATAGCACATTCCAGGAGCTGAGGGATGTATTAGTTTGTTCTAAGAGACTGCATCTGGAACGGTAGCTACAACTGACAGTTTACAATAATCTACTGTCATTCTGAAATAGTCATCTTTATTGTGCATAGTACAAACAGGCAGGTAAACTTGAGATATAAAAGGACTCAATCTGTGAATCTTGCAAAGCCTTAGATGGCAGCACTCATCTCTGAAATTACTCAGTGGAGTAGATACTACATTTAGCTTATCATTGTGGTACGAAAGGAAAATTGCAGGGACTTCTCTTGGCTTTTTATGATACAAGTTTCACTCCATTGGGTTCGAGAGCTGGGGGAATTTTGCAGTGGCTTAGTTTATTTACTATACAGGTATAGACTTATAAAATGAGCAGTAACTATGTAATATGTCTATGTCACCATGCCAACTGTTAGCAAACTGATACCTAAAGTCTCTCACTTGATACCCATAAGTTCCTATTCTGACCAAGAGAACTTCGTTGCATTTGGATCTGCTAGTAATTACTGTTTCTTGTCCTGGACATCACCTGTTACTCTCAAGCCTGCCAAACTTCTTAGTGCTTATCTAATTCGCCTGGACCTCGTTTTGTCTCTAATAAGGTTCAGACACTGCTAGCAAAAGAATAATCAGTCTGTTTTTGTGAGATTACTGGCTAGTCCAAATTGCTCTCCAGAAAATAGTCCTCAGATAGGACACGATATTTTTAGATAAAAATGCAAGAAGTTTTTAAAATTAGAGCTCCAAAATAGTCTTTTGTCTCCTAGATCCATTTATCATATGCTATTTATCATGCGATCTATCTGTCATCTATTATCTACCTATTTATCAATTTTATCACCTAAGCTTCACTTCTGGCTAAGGGCTATAGTCAAAGAAATTCTAGTGAAGACTAGAAATAAGAGCAGGAGCCTGAGGTAATCAAGAGCCTGAGGTGCTATACTGCACCTGCCGTCTCAGAGGGTGAGCTTTCTAGTCTTACTGTCAAGCAGGTCTTGTTCTCAGGAGTAGGGCCAAAAGGAGAGTAAAAAACAAAAAGCTCTGTAATCTGGATAAAATTCTAATTTTTTTTTTTTGACATTGGGCTTAAAAGTTTAGGTATTAATATGTATGTCCTCTCTCTATACACAGATACCTATGTGTTAGATAGTATATATACACTTGATAGAATTTGAAAATATAGTAAATTTCTTTTTTTTCTGCTGCTGAAGCAGAGTAAAAAGTTCAATCAATATGATGTATTGATCCCTAGGGAAGAAACATAAACCGGTTGTGATCAAATAATTATAAAATGAAGATAAAATGAGAAAATTGAAATGAAAATTTGTTACATTAGCATGTTGTGATTGTTGTTCAAATATAGTCAATTCCTTTTTTGTCCTATGTTAATCTATTCTGTTTTTGAGAAGATTATACATCTGGGGTCAGAAAAGGTAGGAGGCGCTTGGGTTGGTGGAAGAGCCTTGGATTAAGAGTTTAAAGAGCCAAGGTACAGCCCCAATTGTGCTGCTTTACAATATAGAATAATTAGAAGCCTATAAGCTTTAGGTTTGGCAGCAAAGGGCTTTTGAGCTAATGGGTCTTAGCTTGGAGTGAAGAAATAACCCGCAGAGGTCACCTTTGGCTCATTTGTAGAACTGTACCTACTTCACAGGATGTTTGTAGGGATTCATCATGCATACATGACTGGGCATCCTGGCTCATGCCTGTAAACCCGGTGTTTTGGGAGGCCAAGGCCAGAGGATTTCTTAAGGCCAGGAGTTCAAGACCAGCCTGGGCAGCATAGGGTGGCCTTGCTTCTACAAAATATTTTAAAATTTGCCAGGCATGGTCGTACACACCTGTGGTTCCAGCTGCTTGGGATGCTAAGGTGGGAGTATTGGTTGGCCCAGGAGGTCAAGGCTGCAGTGAACCATGATTGCACTACTGCACATCAGCCTGGGTGACAGCAAGATCCTGTCTCGATATATATGAATACATGTGAAGTGTTTAGCACCGCACTTGATGATATACTAAGAGTACAATAAATGGTACAATTTCTCTATAATAGGTGCTGTCTGCCCATATGGAGCTTATGTAAGAGAGTTATGAAGATGGCAAACATCAAAACTAAATAAAAAGTAATCTGTTGGTAGTTTTTACTAGTTATTGTAGGACAACTCGGGGAGATACAATAAAAGTATGCTGTTCATTGTTGAGATTTCAGTTTTCTTCAGTTGAAATTTCATTGCCTAGAGGTAATGTGGTTCTGAATTTTTCAAATATCTTGCTCAGAAATATTGTAACACCTTCTGGCTATTCTAGACAGCTAGCTAATTATGTTCTGCATCAAATTTTGAACAATAAAAATAGAATTTCATGGCATATCAAAAGTAAATACAAAGTGTTAACTTTATCTTATGTTGGAGAAGTTTGCTATTTGGAGTTTTAAAAAGTACGTGCAGAAATAGATTTTGTGGACATTCAAAAAAAGTTGTTTCAAATACACCTGTATTTACTGGACCATCCATGACTTTTAGAAGTTAATCAGGTAGCAATGTGCTGCTCCCTTCTCAGCCTCTAGCACACAAATGCTTCTTGTCCTCTTACAGCAAAGAACTGTAATCTTTTTCATGATTAATGTGAATACTCACAAATAAGCATTTTCCAACTTCTTGGAGTCAGATGTTCTGTCTCTCCCTCTAAGATGACCTCATTCCGTGATTGCCAAGAGAGAAATCCCAATAAAGAAATGTAGATTCCCAATAAAGCTTTGGGTTTATTAGGTTGCACACGTGCATGAGGCTTCTTCTCTGGAAAAAAGAATTCAAGACATGATCTTCGGTTTAAAGACTAATGGAATGTGACTTAACTTAGGATTTTTGTTATTTAACCTTCCTAAACCTTAGTTTCCTCATCTATAAAATTAAAACACTTAAGATGGATATAAGGCATCTTGACCATGGTGTGATATGTTAGCTCTCCTGACTCCAGAAGCTTTGTTATTTGCAAACAAAGAATACATTCTGGTTCTGTTAAGCAGGAAAAAGGAATTTTTAAAAAGCTATTAGGTAGTCATGGAATAAATTGCAATGCAGGTTTAGAGAAACAGGCTGAAGCTAAGCTGAATTTTTAGAATCAACACCCATAACCATACTCTGGAACAGATATGACACCAAAACTTCCCTGGTATTGCTACCATCACCTGTTCTCTGGATGCCGGGACTCTGATTTTGCTGCAGTGATAGACCAGGGTATCAATTTTACTTTTCCCCTCAAGGTGTTCCCCAACACTTGTTACCTGTGTCAGCAAAATGATATCCTATTCAGAGGTTCTCTCTTAGGTTACTCATTTCCGAATTGAAGTCTATGTGGGTATTTATGACAGGTGGAAGCTAGGTATTGTGCTCTCATCTTGCAAGGATGCCGAGGAGTGAAATGCTCTGAATTCTACCAGGGCTTTCAGAGTGGCTGTTAGCAATATGTAGGAGGGTGATAACCTAGTTATCAAAAGATAACTAGGTTCTTTCATAATGAATTTCCTCTTAGGTCTAATAACAGTGATACCATTTTTTTTAAATCTACATTTCCTAAATACTTAGCAATGGGCTAAATGAGACTATAGCTACCCCTACTTTGCAGAGGAACAAATTGAGTCACAAAGATTTAGATGGTTTGCCTTTGGTTGGTGAGTGGCAGAACCAGATTTGGATCCCTGTGTATCTGACTCCAAAGTCTAAGTGGAAAATCCCAACACAAAGCTGCCTCAGAAATCAAGAGGCTCTTTCACAGCATTTCAATCCTGTTTCCTATTCCTAAATCATTCCCTAAAAGCTGGTAAGTGTCCCAGGCTGTTAACTCTCTGCTAGAGCTATTTTTTTTTTTTTTTGAATGAAATTTCCCTTTTGTTACCCAGGTTGGAGTGCAATGACACAATCTTGGCTCTCTGCAACCTCTGCCTCTTGAGTTCAAGCAATTCTCCTACCTCAGCCTCCCAAATAGCTGGGATTACAGGCACCTGCCACCCCACCCAGCTAGTTTTTGTAGTTTTAGTAGAGATGGGGTTTCACTATGTTGGCCAGGCTGGTCTAGAACTCCTGACCTCAAGTGATCTGCCCACCTTGGCTTCCCAAAGTGCTGGGATTACAGGCATGAGCCACTGTGCCTGGTCTGCTAGTCTTATTTTTTCAAAGCTAAACCCACCCAAAAGCTCTGCCAGCTCTGACTCTACAGAAAAAATATGAGTGGGTTTGGGAAAGTGGGTCAGGTAAGCACACAGACTTGTCTGTGCCCTAATAGATGAGGTTGTGGGGAAAAAAAAATAAACCATGTTTTTGTCATAGACTTCCATTTGAGATGCTTTACCGTAGAAGAAAGTAAGGACTCTTCCTATCTTCACATTGTCTCCCCAGGCTGTGCAGTATGGAACTCGGGCAATGAATCCAGTGTAGTGAAAAGAATGTGAGTTGCAGAGGCATTCTGACTTGATTTCAAATTCTGGCTTTGTGACTAACTGGTAGTGTCAGCTTTGAGAAATGATTTAATGCTTCTGAGCCTCAGTTTTTCTCATCTGTAAAATGGACCTAATTTTCAGAGTTGGGGTGAGTGTGGTGCGTTTTGTAATGTTGTGGTCTCCCTCATACATGTGTTTTACTCAGCCTGTTCCCTGGAACACAGCACTTGAGACAAAGCTTACCTGCTGCTAGAGTCTGAACATTTGTGTCCCTGCCGAATTCCTGTGTTTAAATCCTAACCCCCAAGGCTGATAGTATTGGAAACTAGGGCCTTTTAGGAGGTGACAAAATTGGTGCCCTTATAATGGAGTTAGTGCCCTTATAAAATAGGCCCAAGGGAGCTTGTTCACCCCTTCGACTGTGTGCAGACACAGTGAAGAGGCACTATCTTTGAAAGAGAAATTGTAACCTAACCAGACAGCAAATCTGCTGGCACCTTGATTTTGGACTCTCTGGCATGCAGACCTGTGACAAACAAATTTGTGTTTATAAGCTGCCCAGTCTATGGCATTTCCGTATTCCTAAGATACCTGCCAGCACTTTATTGAAATCTCAGGGTGATGCAAGAGTGAAAATAAAAGGAGAATGAGGCAGGAAAGGAGGGAAAGGGAATACAAAGAGGTGTGTTACCAAACTCAAAAACATACTACTTAGGTGCTTTTGGCCCTGAAGAAAGCTTCCAGAGAGGCCTTATAGGACCACTGGACCTCAGAAAAGTTTGTTCAGGAAAAGAATAGCAAGCACTTTACCAGTTCTTTCTACCTCTTATTTCTTATTGGTGAAAAACAGCCCTTTGAGACTGCCCTGTTTTTCTGGAACCTGTGATGTGGTTTCTCTGAGTAGCCCCTGTTGGAGCCAGGATATTGGAAAGGTTGAGTTTTCTCCTTGATGGACATTCTAGAGACAACGTCAAAGCCTAGCCTCTGCTTCAGAAGCGAGTGGGGATGTGCAGAGACGATGGCAGTAGGAGGTGAGGCAGCAGTGGCAGTGGTGGGCTTTGTGGTCATGAGAAACACGTGAGCTGTGTTGGGCCACTCTAGCAGGCAAATGGGGCACATAACCAGGGCCTAGAGGACGGGAAATCTGTGCTGCAAACAGGGTCAAGTACACTGTTTAGGGAATTATCCTTCTTAGGCGTCACAGTGGAAAGCTGCACTGACCCCACCATTGAAGCAGAAACCCCTTTCCCAGTCTTTGTTGCTGTTAGGGCACCACCAGCCTGCCTTCTAGGCCATGCTGTGCTTACCAAAGTCCCACTCTAGACTTTGACTCAGAAACTAGGGAGGTCAAGAAGCAGGAACATCTCCAAATCCATTCTGGTGAGAAAAAGATAGCAGGAGAAGCTATATCAGCTTCCAGGAGCTGTAATGACCAGTGTCTAGCTTTGGTAGTATTTGGGACACATGTGCATGTCTGCGCCCAGAGGTGGCAGTATCTTCATGTGATAAACCAATTTAGTTATACATTTTCGATGCCTTTCTTATTTCTGCATTCCAAGTCTGGTTCTTCTAGGCTTCCTGAGATACTGTGAACTGCCGACATCATGTAATTCATATTCTTCTGTTGAAATCATCCAGGGTTCTTATACCTAACAACCCTAACTGACACAATCACAACTGGAGGAAGTATGTGAGTGGCAGGGTATTATTTTTGAAATAGTAATCATTTTCTCCCGTTTGTTCTGCTACTTATTCAAGTGTCTATGCCATTTTATTCCTCTGTTTTCTGGGGAATGATATAGTAGGATAAAAGCAAAGGTGGAGGAAAAAAGAACAATTTCTGGTCTCCAAAGGCTGGTGGCCTCGGGGAGAGTAACAACAAAACTTCAGCAGACCAAATACTTGAATAAATGATATCACAAGAATGAGCCAATTGAGCTTCTCTTCTCTTTCATGCTCCTGGACAGGAAAATTATTTCCCTGGAGTGGGGAGAGGAAAAAAATATGAGAAAATTGCAAACTGCTGGAGATATTTTTGCCACTTCTAGAGAATGAGGTCTCAAAGCAGATATTAGCTTGAGTTACATGGAAAAAAAGGAAGATTTATTTGTACCTGAGTTTGTGGCCTGTAATTTACTCACAGTATGTGAGTAACAACGAAAGAAATCACACAACAAATTCCACCAAACCTAGGATAAGCTTAGCATAAAATGGGTGTTCAACAAACAGCACTGTTTTTTATTTTATTTATATCTATTTAAAAATGGAGATGCATGCAATGCTCCGGCTAGTTAGTGAAAAGTAAAGTTAGGAGCCTGGGGCAGTGTTGGGTTTTGTTTAGGGAGAGGAGCCTCAGTGCTTCTCAGAAATCTCATGCAGTCACTCAGTCTCGCCAAGTACATTCAATCAGTAATGTGCTTGGTTATGGGAGAAAAATAACACTCTGAAGAACACCCCATCCTTTTCATCTCATGGGTGCATACTAGATAATCATGACAAGCCTTTGCTGCAGCAACCAGTTTTGCATTCACAATAATCTGGAGTTAAGCATTAATAGAGCCTTTAGAGTAAAGCCAATAAAATTGTCCTGGAGAGCTATTTATTCTATGAGGAGAGGCACAGTCTGACCCCAAAGCACATGTGGTTCAGGAAGATACGTGCTTCTGAGTTGGGGGAGGAAAGGTCCTGGTTTATTCCTCACTGCAGACTTTATCCTCAAATATTCATTTAGAGAAGCCTGTCACAGTATTGTTAATAATTACAAAGGTAACATATTTTGTAGTTTCAAATGTTTCACTAGGAAAATGTATAGGAGAGAAAACACTAAAGTAAATGTGGCAAATAATTCTTGAACATAGGTAGACTATTTATGGGCATTCATCACACTAAGCTTTCAAATTTGAAATTATTGCTATGTCGAAAACATTTTAGGATCATTTAATTGAAGTAAGTGAAGTTGTGTAGAAGTGATTAGAATTATCTTGAAATGTAGCACTAAGGTTTCTGAAGCTTTTAGTCTTCTGATAATATTAGGGGACCCAACTTCTCACCATGGGATGGATCAATATCTCAATATTATCAGCTACTACATATTGACATTTCCAGCACACTAGGCACTGTGCTAAGAACTTCTACATACGTTTCATTCCACTGTGTCCAAAATATACCAGTCAAAACCCCTATAAACCCCAAAGGTAGGTAGTAGTAGCTTCATTTTATTTAGTTTTACTTTTTTGAGACAGGGCTCACTCTGTCACCTGGGCTGGAATGTAGTGGCACCAGCGTAGCTCACTGCAGTTTCAACCTCCTGGGCTCAAGCAATCCTCCCATTGCAGCCACTTGAGTAGGTGGGACCACAGTTGTGTGCCACCACATTTGGCTAATTTTTTGTAGAGATGTGGTTTTACTGCGTTGTCCAGGCAAAATCCCCATTTTATGGGTGAGCAAATATCCAATCTAGGCCAAGAACCCACATTTGACTCCAAAGCCAAACTCGTATGTAGCCTCTCAGTTTCAACAACCAGAAGAAGGAAAGTGGCTATTGTAAAACAAGTTGGGAGAATAAGATTATTTTAGTATAGGCCTTGAGATAGAGAAATCAGAAGCTCAATACAGCTCTCCAGGAGAGGCAATAGCCAGTTTGTGTGAGAGCTCTGCAGTTATCAGTGGAGGGGTGATTTGATAGGAGGAATAGGAATATAGAAGTGTACATACATATGGGTTTGCACACATGTATTTAGTAAGACATGTATTAACCTGTATATATACACATATATATGCATTATTAGCTTTTTGCTTCTGTAATTTAACCTTGGTTAAACATGGTATTGTTTCATCTGTTCTTGAACAAATGTGAGAAAGATCGGAATAAATATAGTGGACTCAAATAAGCATAGTTCCAAGACAAATGGGCCTCCCAGTATGGTGCGGTGGTCTTGTAGCATGCTTGCTTAGAGATGGGAGGCTCAGGCAACTCAACACAAACGATTTATTTGTGTCTTTATCTTTAGAAAATCATTAGAGACCAAAAAAAAAAAAAAAAAAAATTGTCTGGCTCCCTCAACTCAGGATTTCTTAATTTTGGCATTGAAGAAAGGAACTACCTTTTAGTTCACCTGATACAGTATAATAAAGAGGCTTGTTGGTCAGCACAACTGTTATATTTTTTTTAAATTTTTTAAAATTAGTTTGCTGCTGCAATTTTTTTCTATTTTTGTCACTGTAATTCGACTTTTTAGGATAGCCAGTCCCAAAAGCTCAAATTTCCCAATATACTACTGGGAATAATGGGAAGTGGAGCAACTCTGCTTCTAGCTCTTCACCTCTGAACCTATGTATGTATTCTTTCTCTTGGAGGCACAGAGCGAAATGAAGGTCTTTGCGTCAGTGCATATACTGCATATGGCAGATGATGTAAATTCTTGGAAAGTATTGCCTGCAAAATGGCACTGTAGCTATGCTTTGCACAGGAGTTTCCAATGATGGCTGACAGTTTCTGGGTGGTGAGGTATGTGATAGAACCAGTGACTCCTATGATTGTGGGCTCACTCTTGCACCTCCTTTGCTGTAAAGTGGGTTCCCGATCTGTTGTAAGTCATTTGGGATGCCATGCCAGTGGATCAAGCCTTCTATACATCTTAGGATTGTGGCACTGAATGCAGCCCAGAGCACAAAAGACAAACCTCTACCTGGAAGATGTTTATTTTTCAAGCATGGAATGGGCCAGTAAGTGGTTCTTTGGTCTCCCTAAGGAACGGTGCCATACTAGGTAGTCACTGTTGGAGCCCCTTGCCTGCAGGTTGGACAGTAGGCAGCAGTAGTAACTAGATCACATTGGGCAAGCAGTAACTCATGCTGTTGGGCCTATGTGTAATTTCCATCTCTGTTGCCATGGCCAATTTTTTTGATGTATTTTTTGTGTCAACACTGGCTTGCCCAATAATAGAGGTTGAATTATACCAACTGATTGAAACATTTTATCTACTTGGTCATGTAGTGCCTCTTAGTCAGTGTTCTCTGATAGGCTTTAACATGTGGTACAGAGACCTTCCCACTTTCAGCATGGTCCTACATGTTCATCTGCATGCATCTATCTCGGATCTCTTTGTCCCACATCTATCTTTCAGACTTTTTCCTCCTAGGTCCACTATCAGTAGACCAGGCCATTTGCCATTACCCCTGAGTTAGTATGTATTTTAACTTTGGGCCATTTCTCTTTCCACACAAAGTGACCAGAGATACCACTGGAAGCTCTACCCAGCAAGAGTGCAGCTGGGAAGCTCAGAAAAATTAGCACAGAAATAATTTATTTCTGTGTCTTTATTTTGGAAAATCACTAGTGATTTTTAAAGATAGAAATTTGCTGGCTTTCCACTGTCTTTTGTACTCACCCCTGAGTGAAGTTCTAGTCTTGTACCTGTGAATCAAGCTTACACTTTAGTCTATAAATCTGTAAACCAATCTCGGACGTTTTACTCCTCCTTCAGCTTATTGATAGATGGGATACACCATATATTCGTAACAATGAGCTGAGAGAAGAATACTGGAGAAACAGTGGTGGATACTAGTTCTGTTCATGCTTGATTTGAGACATACATCCTCCATGCTAAGGTGGATTTTTGCTGGGTTTGCTTGAGTTTTTGACTTTTGTTGTTCTGGCAGGATCCAGTTCATAATAGTGAATTACAGACAGATGACTACTTGGTCTCCCACAGTCAGGTGCTCTACGTCTGTCAGGCCACAGAAAGCAGAATACCTGGTGGATGTTCTGGGGTAGAAATGGCATGGTATTCAGGGTATTGTTGGTAGAAAGCTTCCATTAAAGAATTGCAGAGCAAACTTCTGGGGCTCTGGAACAAAGCCATGCCACTTGCAGTGAAGAATTATATACATTTTGAGAAACAACTTGTGTGCTACTGGGCTGGGAACTCCAGTACAATATTACAATCTTGTTCTTTTTTTTTTTTTTTTTTATTTTTATTGCATTTTAGGTTTGGGGGTACATGTGAAGAACATGTAAGATTGTTACATAGGTACACACATGGCAGTGTGGTTTGCTGCCTTCCTCCCCATCACCTGTATCTGTTATTTCTCCCCATGCTATCCCTCCCCAACTCCCCACCCCCTGCTGTCCCTCCCCTTTTTCCCCCCGACAGACCCCAGTGTGAGATGCTCCCCTCCCTGTGTCCATGTGTTCTCATTGTTCAACACCCGTCTATGAGTGAGAATATGTGGTGTTTGGTTTTCTGTTC
>PVKV010037021.1:0-15221 GCA_004027835.1 Alouatta palliata
TGGGATTACGGGTGTGCACCACCACAGGTGCTGGGATGATGGGTGTGTACCACCACAGGTGCTGGGATTATGGCTGTGCACCACCACAGCAACTGGGATTACGGGTGTGTGCCACCACAGGTGCTGGGATTATGGGTGTGCACCACCACAGGTGCTGGGATTATGGGTGTGCACCACCACAGCAGCTGGGATTACGGGTGTGCACCACCACAGGTGCTGGGATTATGGCTGTGCACCACCACAGCAGCTGGGATTACGGGTGTGTGCCACCACAGGTGCTGGGATTATGGGTGTGCACCACCACAGCAGCTGGGATTACGGGTGTGCACCACCACAGGTGCTGGGATTATGGGTGTGCACCACCACAGGTGCTGGGATTACGGGTGTGCACCACCACACCTGGCTGGTAGATTTCCAGGTTTTGATATTGTCCTGCGTGGTGTCACCACTGGAGCAAGCTGGGGGAAGGGTACACAAACTGTGTACTAATTTCACAACTTCTTGTGAGTCTCTGATTATTTAAAAATGAAAAGTTTAAATAAATGAGATTGTATAAGAATTTCTACGTGATACCAATAATCCATCTAATCTTCCTTTAACAACTGGATTAAAGGAGTGACTATGTTGTTGAGAATGAAAATTTTAAGTTTTACTTGAGTAATGCAGCCACAGTAAAGGTGGTTAGGGGTGGCCTTTCCTTACTGGTGAGTAAGGTTTGTATGCATCCTAAGGAGAGGCCCTCTGGCTGGCAGGAAGGTCTCCTTCGACCTCTCGGAGGTGTGCTCTCCTGTGCCCTAACCCTAACCCAGGGGACGTCTATATCACCATAGTACAATATCAAACCAAGACTGTGACCTTGGTAGGACTTACAGACCTTGCTCCAATGTCACCAGTTTTACATGCACTTATTGTGTCTCTGTGTGTTTCATAACCTTCAACATCATGCTTTAGAGAATCACACAATTCCACCAATCACAACCCTGAGGTCAGCCAGGTTCTCGTGCACAGCCCCTGCACTTGTGAGGGCAGCCATCAGGCCAAATGGAAACAGACAAGCAGGTGAAATAACTCACATCTAAAGTAAAGTGAGTGGCAGGGGAGATGCATACTTTCCTGCCCCAAGCATCACTCAGTTAGAGAGCAGAAAACTCTAGAAGGCCTTGAAACATGGAAAATCAAGTTCTATCAACATTATACGAAGCTAGAGTTTAACAGAGGCAAGGAAAAAAAATGCACAGAGGTGGATGGTTTCTGGATCTCAAAGATTGAGACTTTAAAATGAAGAGTTAGGATTAGTTTTCTGTTTTGTTGTGTTTTTCTTCCAAGACTATCTTTCCTAAAAGTAAAAGTATGAAAGTCTGTGATTTCTGAAATCTCCACACGGTTGTGATGTCCTAATTCCTTATCCACTACTCCTTTTTTTTTGGACAGGGTCTTGCTCTATCAGTCAGGGGTGATCACAGCTCACTGCAACCACCAACTCCTGGGCTCATTCGATCCTCCCACCTGGGTCTCCTGATTACCTGGGACTATAGGTACTCATCACCATGTCTGGCTAATTTTAAAATGTTCTGCAGAGATGTTGCCCAGGTTCCTAACTGCATTTTAATAGTATTTAGAGAACACATCATCAAAAGCATAAGGGAGAGGAATCTGTTCAATGCCTCCCCAGATGGCAAAGGCTGGAGTCAGGGAGAGGGTTCTGGGTGCGACCTGTGGGAGAAACACGCACATGGCTCCATTCGTGTAGACGGCGTCTCCCCCTTCCACGTACTGCACCTGGGCAGGATACACGTGCTGCACCGGCTGCACCTGAAACATTGGACATGCTGTGTTACCGCCTGTCACGCCCTCCTTTGTTATCTGCAGATTATTCAAGCTAGACGTGTCTTCTACTGCCTTTATGAATATTTAATACCAAATGACAGTGTTCCCGCCCACAGCTGGCATGCCTAGAAAGACACTGAAGAGACAGTAACGTACAGAAGACATATTCCAAACGGGCCCACACAGTTCAGGGAGCTGCTACCCATCCCCAGAGCTCGGCTAGCCTGTCTGTGCACCCTGGCTCCTTTCTGCCGTGGCACATGAGGGAAGCCAGGGCCGTGGCCCCTCCTCTGTGTACGTGGGGGTGTGACCAGGAGAATGACAGCATCCCTCCAGCGCAGTGGAAACCAGCGTTGTGGACAGAGCGCTGACCTGGCTCACAGGGCTGTCCCCGGTTTCTGTTTTTGTTTTTTTTTTTTTTGCGATAGGGTCTCCCTCTGTAGCTCAGGCTGGCAAGCAGGCTGGAGGGCACATGGGGTCAATTGGAATATACCCTACATGGCCCCAACACCTGCTGTGGGTGGCCCTGGTGCCCCTTCCCTGGCACAGAGGAGGGGAGAGACTGTGACGGTCTGAGCAGAGTGGGAAGGAGCGGGGACTGCAGCCACCCCTGCTGACCTGTCCCCCCTGCACTGAAACATTAGTTCAGAGGCTCAGCTGACAGGCCCCGAGGGACTCTAGCCCAAGCGCTGGAAGCCAAATGCTTTGCACATGGAACTTCAAAATCCCACCACAGAGGGCATCTTAGTGGCTGCCCATGTCCACCTAATTTTGGGGTGAGAAGATGAGGGCCACAGCGGTGGGCTTGCTCGGGTATTATGGTGACCTTCGCCCTGTGCTTGACGCTGCAGGATGGGGCTGACCTGCCCCTCCCGGGACCACTGAGCATGGTATGCACAACTCCCAGAATCACAAGTTCCAGGGGTTAACATCTGTTGGGTGGTGTCCCAGGGGTAGAAGTCAAATGTCAAACTCTGGGGGATTGAAATGCAGAAGTTACAGAAAGAGCTGGGCAGGCCCAGCCCCCCAGAGTGGTGGAAGCTTCTGGAATCACACATTGGTCTTTGTCTCCTCTCCCTTCATGGTGTCTCCGGGGAGTGCCTTGACAGACAGGAGCTCAGACAGAGCCACTGGCCTGAGGCCCTGGGTCCCTGCTGGGCCTGTCTGAAGCCGTTACCTTCCTGAGATCTGTGAATGTTCCCCGGGAACACACTACCAATCCAGGCAGGATCATCTTAAAGAGAGGTGCATCCTCTAGGGTTTCAGGGCTCTTTTTATGGAGGAGTCTGAGTTAACTGTAATTCAGAATTCTGCAGGGCAGAGTCGGCAAACTCCGGCCCTGAGGGCCAAATCTGGCGCACTGTCTGTTTTTGTAAATAAAGTTTTATTGGCACAAAGCCATGCCCATTTGGGTACATATCATCTATAGCTGCTTTTGCGACACAATGGCAGAGCTGAGTGGTTGTTCCAGAGACTGCCTGGACCACAAACTCCCAAAAATGTATAATTTGGCTTCTGGAAACAATTAGCCAACCATGCCTCTAGACTGTCCCCAAGCTAGTGATCTGTGTTGCTACTTGGCTGGTCAGCCATGCTTTCAAACTTTGTTCTTAGATAATTGAAATTAGAAGAAGCGTTTCCTCTGCTGTGCCTTCATCTGAGGGTACGGCACTCACTAGCAGATGGGTCTACCTCCTGGGAAGGGTCTGTGTTCCAGAGCCCTTTGTTTCTGTCTGCATGTCGACCTGAGCTCCACCTGGCAGGTGCGGGGTGCTCACTGGCTCCCCAAAAGCTTGCTGAATTTCTGAATGAACGAAAGATCACCAGCTTTCTGGGCTTGTTGCAAAACGATCTGCAGTAAATGATTTTTTTTTTAATTGCACAGCTTCTGGAAGAAACTTTTGGCTAAGAAACCGAAGCTGCCTAACAAGGAACAGCAGCCACAGAAAAGGACGCATCTGCAGAGATTGTTCTGGATTGCCAAGTGCTAACTGTGCCCTGGTGTGCCTGGTGCTGAGGTGCTTGTCATTACCTGCGGGGGCAACTGCTGAACTCTGGGGAGGGAGATCGGCTGCATCTGGACCCCTTTGGGAGCAGAGCTGGCTGCCTGGACCAACACCCTCTAAAAGGGAAGGGAGAGAAGGACAGTTAGACTTCTCAGAGGTCAGTGCTGAAGACACACACAGAATGTAAGAGGCTATTTGTCTGCTCCTATGCTGCTTTATTAAAATGTAGGTGGGATTGAGCAGAGGGGGTGGCGGGGTGATGGTCAGACACGCACATCCTTGCACACTCATACTGACCAGGGCAGACACACGGCAGGTACGTGCAGGCACACAAATGATGCACATACATACACAGTGTGCACCTACACTCACCCCATGCACCACACATGCACGTAGGCACACACACACATACATGGAAGCACACGCACCTTCACCCGCCCAGGCAGCTTTGCCTCTGTGGGCCTGTAGTCTACAGCGAGGTGGCACTGACTGTCCCTAGTACAGAGGGGACTGCTGGGGCCTTTTGGACAGCCGTCCACACCACTGCCTGGGAGAGTACTCTGGCGTCCCCCGGTTCTGCAGTATACTCTGAAGTTTCTTTCATTTTCTTTTTTTTTTTTTTGAGATGGAGTTTCACTCTTGTCACCCAGGCTGGAGTGCAGTGGTATGATCTCGGCTTATCGCAACCTCTGCCTCTCGAGTTGAAGTGATTCTCCTGCTTCAGCCTCCCAAGTAGTTGGGATTACAGGCATGCTCCACCACGCCTGGCTAATTTTGTATTTTTAGTAGAGACAGGGTTTCTCCATGTTGGTCAGGCTGGCACTGAATTCCCAACCTCAGGTGATCTGCCCGCCTCAGCCTCCCAAAGTTCTGGGATTACAGGCGTGAGCCACTGCACCCTGGCCCCTTGTTTTCATTTTCTAATGAGGTTAATGAACTCGAGGGCTCCAGGATGGCCTCTCGCTACAGAATACTCGAGTCCAGGTGTCCTGTGTCCGGGTCCCTCGCTCCCTGACCCCCACTGCTTGCCAGCCTCCTAAGTCAAGTCTGCACAGTGTGGCTTTGCTATTTTTCTGAGAGTACCAATTGGCCACACAAAGCTATGGAAAAGGGAAGTGAATTCCTTAGAATGAACTTGAGTTGAGGGAGGAACAGGAGTGTTTTGTGTGTTTATTGAGAGCTGGGGCTTTAGAAGTCATTGGCTGCAGTGCTGTGACTGCCCGGCATGAACCCTGAATGTCATGGGTAGCAGTGACTGCCATGTATACATCATGAGGGGTGATGGGTGAGGACACACCATCCCCTGTGTGGCAGGAGTGGAGCTAAGGATGAAGATGGTGCTAACAAGGACGCCAGCGCAAGGGCGTTCAGATTCCAGGCACGCTGGGCACTGTGTGCTTGGAGAATTCACAGGGCCCTGGCAGGGCCTCAGAGAGGGACCACAGTGATGAAACCTGGGATGGACATGGTGGCTATGAGTGGCACTGAGACCTGTCCACAGTGGCTGCTGCGGAGGAAGGCAGAGTCCACCCAGGCCTGGGAGAGCCGGAGAGAGGGGCTTGGCAGGAAGGACCTGAGGGCTGACTCCTCTTGGACAGTTTCAAGTGGGCAAGGACACATATCAATGAGGCTAACGGGACAACGGCATCTGACCCCACCTCAGACGGGCTTCCAAGACGCCCTCCCCACTGCCATATGTGCAAGAAATAAAAGCTAGAGATGTCTGACTACACTAAATCAAACAAGCCGCCTCACTGTCTGCCTTTTTTTTTTGCTGAATTGTGTTTTTTTTGTTTTATGTTTGCTTTTTTTTTTTGAGATGGAATTTCGCTCTTGTGCCCAAATTGGAGGGCAGTGGCATGACCTTAGCTCATTGTAACCACTGCCTCCCAGATTCACGTGATTCTCCTGCCTCAGCCTCCTAAGTAGCTGGGATTATAGGAATGTACCACCATGCCTGACTAATTTTTTTTTCTTTTTTCTTTTTTTTTTTTTTTTTAGTAGAGATGAGGTTTCACTTAGGCTGGTCTCGAACTCCTGACCTCAGGTGATCCACCTGCCTCGGCCTCCCAAAGCGCTGGGATTACAGGCATGTGCCACTGTGCCCGGCCCTGAACTGTGCTTTTTTAAACCGTAATCATTTCTTTTTGTTGTGCTGCTAACTTTGAGATTCCAGATCAAGCTGGTCGCCTGGCCACAGAGGACCTCTGCAGACTATGATGAGCCTCCAGCCTGGTTAATGTGGCCAGTGCCACTCACTTGGTATTTCTGTCTTCTTCATGCCTTATTTCATTCCATGGTAGAAATCCAGGAGCAGAGAGAGCCTTACTGTGAAAATTCTCTCTCTGCAAATTTAAGGAATATGTTCATTCAGGAGCTAGATTCCATTTTGAATCAAATCTTAAGAATTCTAACTCATCTTTTTCCTTTTATTTTGTCACTCAGGCTGGAGAGTGGTATGATTACAGCTCGCTACAGCCTCAAACCACTGGGCTCAAGCAATCCTTCCACCTCAGCCTCCTGCGTAGCTGGGACCACAGATGTGCACCACAAGGCCTGGCTAATTTTATTTATTAATTTAATTTTATTATTATTATTTTTGAGATGGAGTCTCATCTGTCACCCAGGCTGGAGTGCAGTAGTGTGACCTTGGCTCACTGCAACCTCTGCCTCCCAGGTTCAAGTGATTCTCCTGCCTCAGTCTCCCAAGTAGTTGGGATTACAGGCACCGGCCACCACACTCAGCTAATTTTTATATTTTTAGTAGAGACAGGGTTTCACCATGTTGGCCAGGATTGTCTCAATCTCTTGACCTCGTGATCCGCCTGCCTCAGCCTCCCAAAGTGCTGGGATTACAGGCATGAGCCACCACACTCGGCCCATTTTTTCTTTTTTTAAGACAAGGTCTTGCTCTGTCATCCAGGCTAGAGTGCAGTGTCACAGTCATGGCTTACTGCAGCCTCAATCTCCTCGGTTCAGGTGATCCTCCCATCTCAGCCTCCTGAGGAGCGGGGACTACAGGTGCAGGCCACCATGCCTGGCTATGTTGCTCAGGTTGGTCTCAAACTCCTGGCCTCAAGTGACCTGCCAGTCTCAGCCTCCCAAAGTGCTGGGATTACAGGTGTGAGCCACCGTACCCGGCCTGCCTTCTTAATAAAGCATTTCTGTGTGAAAGGGTCATTTCCAAGTACAAGAAAACCTGCACTGATCGCTAAGCAGAGACCAAGTCGGATTTGGGTGAGTGGCTTCTTTTCCATTCGTGTCATCGTTTCCTTGATGGAATCTTTTTAACAAATAGTAAAAAGCCAAATACAGTGAAGGAAGTTGTGCTATTTCAGCAGCAGCACTGGGGCTGAGAAGTCCATTCAGAAAAATACAGATTCCATCCTCTGTAGATCCAAGCAGTTTTCAAACCCACAGAGATCGAGTCCGCACTGTGGTCACCCTGCTGTTGCTCAGAGGCTGAGCGGCAGGCGGGCATGCGTTACCTGTGGGGACGCTGGCACAGGCGGGGCTGCCGCCGAGGGACGCAGAGCCACGGATGCCGGCGAATCCGCTCCACCCTCGGAATTCTGCATGCTCAGGTCTAAAGAAAGGCAGAGAGAGATTGGGTGGGCAACGGCTGCAAGCACTGAAACCTGAAGAAGAAACTAACAAGTTCAAGACAGGGAAGGAGTTACCAGCTACATTCTTCAAAGCGGAGAGGCAGAGACCCTGGTGGTACCGCGTGAGGACGTGTGGGAACAGGCTAAACAACTGTCCCACAGGAGAGGGGGGCCAGAGAATGTTTTCCAAATATAAAACCCAAGAAGAGCTCTGTCACCACACAACAGCAGGAATTCCTCAGCGGAAGGCAGGAACAATGGCTCTGTGTCCAAGTCTGAGCAGGTTCAACTGTTCTGAAGGGCTCAACTGTTGACTCATTTACTCAGCAAATCAAAAGCTCTGGGTGGGCGCCTGCCATTTGGGGAGCTACTACACTCCAAACGACAATGGGAGCAACTCTAAGGCTGGGTTTCCTCACTGTGGCACCATTGTTGTTTCCGCTGGATAGTTCTTTGCTGTTGGAGGCCCATCCTGGGCACTGCCGGGTGCTGAGCAGCATCCATTCCATGCCAGGAGCACCCCTCCCCAAGTCACAACTGTGTTCAGATATTGCCAAGCGATCCCGGGAGTGGGGGCAGCATGAGAACCACTGGCGAGGGAAAGAAAAGCTGATCTGCAGAGGGAGTAAAGAAATGGTACATTTTGGCCGGGCATGGTGGCTCACACCTGTAATCCAAGCACTTTGGAGGCCAAGGCGGGCGGATCACCTGAGGTTGGGAGTTCAAGACCAGCCTGACCAACATAGTGAAACCCCGTCTTAAAAAAAAAAAAAAAAAAGAAGTGGTACATTTTATCCAGGGCTGGATAAAAGCCTTCACGAATTTTAGCAGTAAGTAAAAACCGCCTTCTGTTCAAAGCCATCTTTGCCCACAGGAAGTATAAACATATATATTTCTTTGCTGCCAGAGGCACACATCTTTCAAATAGAAAGTTTTAAAATTCCATATAAAACAACTCATTTAATATTGTGGCAGATGAAACAAATTTGTTCCATGAAAATGCTAAAATTTAAACAGTCTTCACTTTTAAATAAACGATCAGCTCTGTTGAGCACTGGAGACATAGTTAAGTAAACACACTTAGGTGGGGAGGTGGCTTTGTGATCAGGCTCACCAGTCCCCCATCCTGGTGCCAGCTCTGAGCATGTCACCCTCCCAGTGGGGGGGTCTCCATGGCTCCTGCCTGATGGGGAGCGGTGAAGACTGAACCGCAGGCAAACATCGCAGTACCCATGACATAGTCAGAACACAATAGACATTTGCTACAACTTTTATGTTTCTCTATCACCCCAGCATTTTTATCTCTAAGAATGAGTAAAAAAAAAATTTAAGCCTTTTAAAAATGAAAAGCAAAACTTGTAAGAGATTAAACTAATTTACCTAAGGAAAGCAGAAAGGGGTATGTGTGTTTGAATTCGAGTGTGCTGGTTTAATCCCATCGTACTGCTGGGGACTATTGCCTGACTACCACCACCCCACCCCCCAATTCCCCTCCCAAATCCCTTTGGTGCAACCCAGAGTCTGGGATTTTTTGGTTCTGTGCGAGCCTGACTCACTTCTCACCACTAGATGTCCCCAGAGCCACGTGGTGATTGGCTGGGCGTTAACTAAACCTTACACAGCCTGACACCTCCTGCCTTCTATTCTTTCAAAAGATTGTGAATTTCCCATAGTGTATTTGCTGAGTCCCCAACTCACTCTCTCTCTCTCTGACAGAACTGACCTTTGGAATTTTTCTATTGGAAGTGGCTTTTATTCACAGTTTCCTTTAAATGCTTAATTCAGTCATTTGCATACCATACACCATGCTGTTCTCATCTGAAGCCAAGTGGGTAGCATTAGTGATACTAGGAAGAGATAATGTGACTAGAACTCTTGGTGAAGAGAGTCCACCAGTGATAAAGTGAGAATGCTGACTTGAGTAAGACCAGTTCCTTGTACCGCAGGTGGAAATCATTTTGCTTCAAACTCCAGATCTTATTAAGTAAGGAGAGCCCATGAGAGTGTTGGGATAAATGGTGAGACCATGTTCTGTCCACCATGGCCAGAACACCCTTTCCAGAATGCAAGTTATTCTGTGTCACAGGCATTTACACATGAATGTGTTCCCCTAATTCATTATTATTGCTATTGTTATTATTATTTTGAGATGGAGTCTTACTCTGTTGCCCAGGCTGGAGTGCAATGGCGTGATCCTGGCTCACTGCAACCTCTGCCTCTTGGGTTCAGGTGATTTTCCCACCTCCGCCCCCTGAGTAGCTGGGATTACAGGCACCTGCCATCATGCCTGGCAAATTTTTGCACTTTTGTAGAGATGGGGTTTCACCATCTTGGCCAGGCTGGTCTCAAACTCGACCTCAGGACATCCACCTGCCTCAGCCTCCCAAAGCCTGTGACCGGCCTGTTCCCCTAATTTAACATACTATTTACCATGTGCTGGTTTATAGGTCAGACCAATGAGTCTATGGCTTTTTTGCTGGGGGCATGCCCCAATCCACAAAAGCTTGGATAGCAGAAGGCATCAGCCTCCATCCCCCAGCATCAGAGGACAGAGTTCTCTGAAAGAGAGCGAGCCACAGAAGGGGTGAATCCCCAAATCTTCCTATAAAATACACCTGAATCTTTGGCTAAGCAACTACACCACAAAGGTGTGGGGGGAGATACCAGGGGTCTTGGGGAAAATCCAGCCATGCAAAGATAAAAATAATCAAGTGAAGATTTTAACTGCTGCCTGCTGTAGGAGGGAGAGTTTGAATCTAGCCAAGTCACTTGCCTTCAGGGGAACTCAGCTGAATCCATGGATTCTACAACACATCATTCATGATGTCCAGGACCCAGCAGAAATCCTGAACTATGAAAAGAAACAGGAATGTGTAACCTACACTCAAAAGAAAGAGTAACAAATAAAAAGAAAATAGAAAAAGTTAATTATAACCAAACCCAAGATAACCCAGATGATACAGAAAGCAGACAAGGACTAAAGGAGCTACTAAAAATTAATTGAAGAACTTAAAGGAAGTTATATACATAATGAATGAACATATGGGAATCTCAACCAAGAAACAGAAAGTATAAAAAGAGAACCAAATAGAAATTCTGGAGCTAAAAAGTACAATACCTGAAATAAAAACTTAACTAGATGCACTCAACTGCAGATTAGAGATAATGGAAGGAGCTAGTGAACTTAAAGATAGATAAAAAGCATTCACCCAATTGAAGAACAAAGAGAAAAAATATGAAGAAACATGAATAGAACAAGCAGTCCAATATAGATGTAACCAGAGTCCCAGAAGAGAAAAAGAGAATGTAAGAGAAAAAATATTAAAAACTGGCCAAACACCTCTACATTTGGTGAATGATATCAACTTAGAGGTCCAAAAATCTCAACAAACCATAAAAAGAATAAATACAAAGAAAGCCAAGATAGGTATGCCATGGTTAAACTGTTAAAAGAAGTAAAGAAAAAATCTTGAAAGCAGTCAGAGAAAAACTACATTATTATATTCAGAAAACAATGGCAACCAGAAGACAATGGGATAATGGAATGACTTTTTTTTTTTTGAGATGGAGTCTTGCTCTGTCATTCAGGCTGGAGCGCAGTGGCGTGATCTCAGCTCACTGCAATGTCCACCTCCCAGGGTCAAGTGATTGTCTTGCCTCAGCCTCCTAAGTAGTTGGGATTACAGGCACCCACCACCACACCCAGCTAAATTTTGTATTTTCACCATGTTGGTCAGGCTGGTCTCGAACTCCTGACCTCCAGTGACCCACCTGCCTCGACCTCCCAGAGTGCTTAGATTACAGGCATAAGCCACCGTGCCTGGCCTGGAATGACATTTTCAACATGCTGAGGGGAAAACCCTATCAGCCCAGAATTCAATCTCCAGCAAAACTATTCTAAAAAAGTGAAGGTGGAATAAAGATGTTTTTTGCATAAACAAAACCTGATAAATTTTTCTGTCTATGCTATGAGAAATGCTAAAGGAAGTTCTTGGGAATGAAAGGAATTAATACCAGATGGTAAATTTGGATCTATTAGGAGTAAATACCACTTAAAATGATAAATAAATATGCAGATAATTATTTTAAAGAAACTGCATTTTTTCTTTTCTTCTCTTACTTTATTTTAAATACATAAAACTATTTAACAAAAACTTCATAGCATTCCATTGTGGGGTTTATGTCACATGTAGGTGTTCTCTATGACAATTGTAACACAGAGGTTGAGGACAAATTAAGTTATACATTCAAGGTTCTTGTATTTTACCTAAAGTAGTAACATGTTGACTCTGTAAATTGTGATAAATTAACAATGCACATTGTAACCTCTGAAGCAACCACTAACAAAAAAATATACAAAAAGGTATAGCAAAAAAGCTAATAGAGAAATCAAATGAAATCCTACTTAACATATTTGATTATCCAAATAAGGCAAGAAATAAAGAACAGAGAAACAAAAAACAGATGACACAAATAGGAAGCAAATGGCAGAATTATTTTGCTAAATCCAGGTATATTAATATTACATTAAATGTAAATAGACTAAACACTTGAATGAAAAGGCAGAAATGATCAGCCTGGATAAAACTCAAGATCCCATTATATGCTCCCTAAAAGAAATCCTGTTTAAAAATAAAGGCACACACAGGTTGAAAGTAATAGAATAAAAAGAGACCCACTGGGTAAACTTGATCTTAAGAAAGCTGAAGTGGCTAAAATAATAAGATGAAAAAGATTCTGAGACAAGAAGCATTACTAGAGATTCTAGAGACAACGACAAGACAAGGAATATTACTGGAGATCAAATTTCATCATGATAAGATTACCAATTTTTCAGGATGACGTAATGATTACAGATGTGTATGTACCTAGTAATACACTTGCAAAATACATAAAGTAAAAATTAACAAAACTAGAGGAGGAAATAAACAATCATAGTTGGAAAATTTAAAGATCCTTCAGTAATTTTGACAGAAGAACTAAGCAAAATTATTAGTAAGCCTACAGAATATCTGAATTATACTATTGACCACATAGATAGAATTAACATTTATAGAACACTACAATCAAAACCTGCACATTCTTTTCAAATGCACATGGAATATTCACTATGATGGGTCATGTTCTGGGCCATAAAACAAGCCTCAATACATTTCAAAAGACTGTAATTACACAGAGCATGTATGCACTTTGACCACAATGGAGTAAATTAGAGATCAATAAGAAGATTAGAAAAATGCCAAACATTTAGAAAACTTAAAATACACCTTCAAAATAATCCATGGGTCAAATAATAAACCCCAAAGAAAAATAAGATATTTTGAACTGAGTGATAATGTAAACACTTTGTATCAAAATTTGTGGGCACTGGTGCAAATATTGTGCATGAAAAAAAGTTAAATTATTAAGAAAAAAATGTGGGCACATCTAAAGCAGTGCTTAGAAAGAGATGTTTAGCTTTATATACTTATATTAGAAAGAAAGATTTAAGAACATTTTTAACCTTAAAAAGCTATAGAAAGAAGGTCAGGTGCAGTAGCTTGCACCTGTAATCCCAGCACTTTGGGAGGCCAAGGTGGATGGATCACGAGGTCAGGAGATGGAAACCATCTTGGCCAACGTGGTGAAATCCTGTCTCTACTAAAAACACAAAAATTAGCCAGGTGTGATGGTGCACGCCTGTTGTCCCAGCTACTCAGGAGACTGAGGCAGGAGAATTGCTTGAACCCAGGAGGTGGAGGTTGCAGTGAGCCAACATTGCACCACTGCACTCCAGCCTGGACAAGAGAGTAACTGTGTCTCAAAAAAAGAAGGAAAAACAATAAAGAACAAAATTAGAAACTCCACAAACAATGGAGAAAGTAAACAAAATATTTCTTCAAAACAAAATTTTTCAAAAAAAGAAAGGAGCTATCACGCTATGAAAAGACATAGAGGAAACTTAAACACACACTATGAAGTGAAAGAAGCCAGTAAGAAAAGGCTACATACCGTATGATTCTAATTAAACAACATTTTGGAAAAGGCAAAACTATGGCAACAATAAAAAGATCAGTGGTTGCCAGGGATCAGAGAGATGGATGAGAAGGCAGAGCACAGAGGATTTTTAGGACATTGGAACTATTCTGTATGGTACTATAATGGTGGACACATGTCATTATACACTTGTCCAAACCATAGAATATATAACACCAAGAGTGAACTCTCGTGTAAACTATGAACTTTGGGTGAGAATGCTGTGTTAACACAGATTTCATCAATTGTAACAAACGTACAACTCCAGTGGGGGATGGTGATTATGAGGGAAGCTGTGCATGTGTGGAGGTATGGGGTATATGGGAAATCTCTGTATTTTCCTGTCAATTTTGCTGTGAATCTAAAACCGCTCTTTAAAAAAGCAATTCTTGGCCAGGCGTGGTGGTTCACACCTGTAATCCCAGCACGATGGGAGGCCGAGGCTGGTGGATCACCTGAGGTCAGGAGTTCGAGACCAGCCTGGCCAACACGGCAAAATCCCATCTCTACTAAAAATACACAAATGAGCCAGGTGTGCTGGTAGGCGCCCATAATTCAAGCTGCTCAGGAGGCTGAGGTGGGAGAATCACTTGAACCCAGGAGGCAGAGGTTGTGGTGAGCTAGAGGTTGCAGTGAGATTCTGCTACTGCACTCCAGCCTGGGCGACAAAGCAAAACTCCATCTCAAAAAAAAAAAAAAAAAAAAAAAAAAAAGAAAAAATAAAAAAAAAAAAAAAAAAAACACAACCAAAAAAAAAAAAAAAAAAAAAAAAAAAAAAAAAAAAAAAAAAAAAAAAAAAAAAAAAAAAAAGCAAGTCTTTAAAAGAGTTAATTAACAACCTCCTCCTGGAAAGACTGATAAGAAAGAAAAAAAAACCCAAACTGCCAATATCAGGACTGAAATAAGATATACTACAGATTCTACAGAAATCAAAATCATAATCGGGAACTATTACAAACAACTTTAGCCCATAAATTCAATGACATATAAAATGAACACTTATTTGAAAAACACAACATAACAAAACTGACACATGATGAAATGAAAAATGTGAATGTAGTACATACAACAAAAAAATTGAATACGTTATTGAAAACTTCCCTACAAAGAGAACATCAGACACATATAGTTTTACTGGCCAATGCTATCAAATATTAAAAATGGAATTATTACACAAATGCCATCAGAAAATTTTAAAAAAGAATACTTCACAACTCATTTTATGAGGTCAGTAAACCCTGACACCAAAACTTGACAAATATACTACAAGATAAGTATTTAGACTAATATCTCTTATGAACATATATGCAAAAATAAGTTAAAAATATTAATAAATCAAATCCAGCAATAAATAATACAACTCACACTTACATTATCAATTCTTTTTTTTTCTAATGGAGCCTCAGCTCTTTTCTTCCTCAACTGGATTTTGACAAAGGAGCCAAGGCAATTCAACAGAGAAAGAAGGGTCTTTTAAACAAACAGTGATGGATCAACAGGATATCTATACTGGGGAAAAGAAATGAACCCTGACCCCTACCTCACACCATACATAAAAATGATTTGAAGTAGGCCAGGCGCGGTGGCTCACGCCTGTAATCCCAGCACTTTGGGAGGCCGAGGCGGGTGGATCACGAGGTCAAGAGATCGAGACCATCCTGGTCAACATGGTGAAACCCCGTCTCTACTAAAAATACAAAAATTAGCTGGGCATGGTGGCACGTGCCTGTAGTCCCAGCTACTCGGGAGGCTGAGGCAGGAGAATTGC
>PVKV010037022.1:0-15196 GCA_004027835.1 Alouatta palliata
AGGGTAAATGGCAGCCTCATAGGTAATACAGACCTCTATAGATGTCTTAGTGAGCACACACCTGTGAGCATCTCCCTGCGAGGTGTCCCAGGGTAAATGGCAGCCTCATAGGTAATACAGACCTCTATAGATGTCTTAGTGAGCACACCTGTGAGCATCTCCCTGCGAGGTATCCCGGGGTAAATGGCAGACTCCCAGGCACTGCACACCTCCACTGTGCTCAGTGCGGCCAACCAATGCTCGAAGGCAGCTATGCTGATTGGCTCCCACCACAGGGTGTGACAACTCCCTTTGTTCCACACCCTTCCATACACTGATAGGCAGATTTTTTAACAAAAAAATATGTGAAATGGTAACTCATTGTAGTCTTTTTTGTTCTTCCCTGATTCCTAGTCAATGTGATAAATTTTTCATCTACATAGTAGCCCTGGAGATTTCTTCTGTGAATTAACTAATTATACATTTCAACCAGTTTTCTATTGGGTTGTTTTTTATTGTTGTTTAGAAAACCTTTATATATTCTACATCCAAAATCTCTGTAATGTATATGTATGAAAAATATCTCCCAGTCTGTGGCTTATGTATTCTTATTTTTTAAAGTCTGCGGTTAGAGCTTTCAAGCTTTAGTGTAGTTAAATATTTCTATGGTTTCCCTTTATTGCAGTGTGTTGTGTATGGAATTCCTTCAGTCTCCAAATCATAAAGACATTCTCCATATTTTATTCTAAAAGAATTAAATTTTGTCTTTAATATTTACTCTTTTAATAGATTTTTTGTATATAATGTAATGTTGTATTCTAATTTTATTTCATTTAATATGAATAACAACTTATCCCAGAATAATTATTTAACTACCATGTCATCTCTGTCATATATTTTTAAAGGAGTATTATTTTTCTTTAGTGATTCAATAAATCATGCTGTATATTCTACGAACATTAGGTTTCTACCTCATATCCTATGCCAATATAAGTTTGAGGTGAGTACAGTAATAGCTGTATAATTTTTTAAATGGTAGCCTTTATTCATGATAATAGATAAAAGATGAAAATACTGGAAAGCTCAGAGAGTGCTGTTATATATGTAAAGACAAATGCTGAGACTAAAGTAAAATTTAAAACCAGCAAGCCAAGCTATAGACTTGCAACACGATTAAAATTATAGACAAAGGGAGTGTGATAACAGAAAAAAAAAAAAAAAACAGGAAAAAAGCAGGAACAGAAAGTATACAAAACAGGAAATGTAAGCAGAAGAAAAATTCTCTGGTGTTCAACTAACTCCACCTCAAATTGCATCATCCCATCTTTTCTTCTGATGTGCCTCCCTGGGAATGGTGGGAATTTTATTTTATGGTAACACCCAGTGGTTCTAAACATGAGCAATTTTTTTAAACCATTTTGATAATGTAATAAAAACCTTAAAATGTTTGCATTTTTTTTTCTTACTAATTCCAACTCTTAATATTCTCTCCCGTCTGGGTGCAGTGGCTCATGCCTGTAATCCCAGCACTTTGGGAGGCCAAGGAGGTGGATCATGAGGTCAAGAGATAAAGACCATCCTGGCCAACATGGTGAAACCTCGTCTCTACTAAAAATACAAAAATTAATTGGGCGTGGTGGCGTGCATCTGTAGTCCCAGCTACTTGGGAGGCTGAGGTAGGAGAATCGCTTGAACCCGGGAGGTGGAGGTTGCAGTGAACCTAGATAGCGCCAATGCACTCCAGCCTGGCAACAGAGCGAGATTCCATCTTAAAAACAAAAAAAATTATCTCCCAAGATAATTACTACCCGACAGTAACGCCTATAAAAGCTAAAAGTGGAAACAGTCTACATGTTTAGCAATAGGAATCAATGGAAGCATACATCAAAACACAGACAGCTGTATTGGTGGATATAATGTTACAGATGTCTTTTATCCTTCATATTTGCGTATCTGTACTTTTTCCTTTATTTTACAATGTACTTGCACCTTGTACAAATAATTTCTGATCATGTAAAAATATAGAAATGTTGTTGCCATAGTCGGGTCTTTTCTACTATGAAAATGAAAAACAAAGTTCTATAATTGCTGATTCTTTCATAATTTGATATTTGACATTCTAAATCTTCAGTGAATTTGGAGTATATCTTTCTGTAACACAAAGCTGTGAATGAATTTTTTTTTCTCAAACAACCATTATCTAGTATGCAATACATCATTTCAACATAGACTTGAGGTGTCATTTTCATTATATACTAAATTTGTAAATATATTTGGGTCAATTTCTGAATTTTCCTTTTGGTAAATTGATTTTACATCTGCTATTATGTATTAATCTTTGAGGCTTTGTAATGTGTCACAGGTTCTGACAAGGCTGAGCTCCCTCATTTTTCTGCTTTTACATATTTTTTCCTAGCTCTTCTTGCTTGTTTTCCCATTTGAACTTGAAAATTGCTGTGTTTTGTTAAAAGACTCTTGTAAGACAGAAGACAGATTTGATTTCATTAAGAAAAAACAGGTAGAATAAAAGCAGCAAATTCAAAAGACAAGTGACAGAAAGGGAGTCAATATTTTTAACTCATATTCCAGAAAAATGATTAATTTCATTAATATATAAATCAATAAGAAACAGAGAGAAACCCTCTGTAAATGGACAATGTGCATGAGAAACATTTGACAGATAGAAATGTAGTCAGCATTGCTCATCATGAAAAACAAATGGAAGATGCCAGAGAGCTACTGGCCACGGCAGCGACATGGCTCCTGTTACTCACAGTCATGGTAAACAGCCAGGAAACTGGGCAGCTGTGTGTGGAGCAATGTTTGCACATGTTAAACATGTCTGAGATCCACGAGATAAGGGGAATGGGGGTGAACTCCATTAGTGACCATTTTCTGCCTGGAGCACTTCCTAAACTGCAGGACAAGGAGGAGGCACCCAGAGCTCAGCCTCCCGCTGAAAAGAAGAGGCAGAAGTTGAGTCTGAAGAGCCTGAGGTAACTGGAATTTGCAGAGCATATTACTAGCAATGTGGGACCACGAAGGGAAAGAGCTCCAGAAATCTGCAATGGGATCTCCTTGAGACTTCAGCTGAATGTTAAGTGCTGTCTGTGTAGGGTGAAACTTGCAAAGCAGGGCAAGAACAGATGCCTTGAAGCTTTGAGGTGAACTATTCTCAGTGCTGGCACCAGGCTGGGGACAGCTGTTCCAAACAGCCACAACGGAGAGAGCTTATTAAACAACCAAGCACCCAGGAGAGAGACCAGAAGGGACACACCTTGATGGGTAAAGTAGTTCTGCTGCTCTAGACACACAAACAGAACACAACAATGAGCCAAGAAATGATCAAGCTGATCTGCAAGTAACTCACGGCCTGCTAACACGAAGGCCAACGCCTTCAAGGGAGACAGTGAAATCTAGGCACTCGACATGGTGGTAACTCACGGCCTGCTAACACGAAGGCCAACGCCTTCAAGGGAGACAGTGAAATCTAGGCACTCGACATGGTAGTAACTCATGGCCTGCTAACACGGCCTGCTAACACGAAGGCCAACGCCTTCAAGGGAGACAGTGAAATCTAGGCACTCGACATGGTAGTAACTCATGGCCTGCTAACACGGCCTGCTAACACGAAGGCCAACGCCTTCAAGGGAGACAGTGAAATCTAGGCACTCGACATGGTGGTAACTCACGGCCTGCTAACACGAAGGCCAACGCCTTCAAGGGAGACAGTGAAATCTAGGCACTCGACATGGTAGTAACTCACGGCCTGCTAACACGAAGGCCAACGCCTTCAAGGGAGACAGTGAAATCTAGGCACTCGACATGGTAGTAACTCACGGCCTGCTAACACGAAGGCCAACGCCTTCAAGGGAGACAGTGAAATCTAGGCACTCAACATGGTAGTATCGACAATGCTCTTTTACTAGAAAGAAGTAAAAACAGGAAAACATAACTCACAGCTAGAAGAAGATTCAGTCAAAAACAGATCTAGGAATGGCAGATTATACTATTTAAAACACCTGTTTTACACAAAAAGAAGAAAATACCTAGGAATACAACTAACCAAGGAAGTAAAAGATCTCTACAACAAGAATTACGAAAAACTGCTGAAAGAAATCAGAGATGATACAAACGTGGAAAAACATTCCATGCTCATGGATAGGAAGAATCAATATTATTAAAATTGCCATACTGCATAAAGCAATTTATAGATTCAATACTATTTTTGTTACACTACCAATGACATTGTTCACAGAATTAGAAAACAAAACGATTTTAAGATTCATATGGAACCAAGAAAGACCCCAAACAGCCAAGGCAATCTTAAGCAAAAAGAACAAAGCTGGAGGCATCATGCTACCTGACTTCATACTGTACTACAATGCTACAGTAATGAAAACGTAATGAAAACAGCATGGTAGTGATACAAAAACAGACACATAGACCAATGAACAGAATAGAGAGCCCAGAAGTAATGCCACACACCTACAACCATCTGATCTTTGACAAAATCAACAAAAATAAGCCATGGGGTAAGAACTCCATATTCAATAAATGGTGATAGAATAACTGGCTAGCCATACGCAGAAGACTGAAACAGGACCCCTTCCTTACACCGTACACAAAAAAATCAATTCAAGATGGATTAAAGATTTGAAATGTTGTTAAAAGAAAAACTTCAGCCAAATTAAATTTTAAAGAGTTTAATTGAGCAACGGATGATTTGTGAATCAAGCAACTCCCAGAATCACAGGAGAATCAGAGATTTCAGGGATGCCTCGTGGTGAGAACCAATTTATAGACAAAAAAAGGGGAAGTGACACACAGAAATCAGAAATGAAGTACAGAAAGAACTGGTCGAGTTATAGCTCGTCGTTTGCCTTATTTGAACAGTTTGAACTCAGCAGCGTGTGAGTGGTTGAAATATGGCTTCTGGGATTGGCCAAGACTGAGCTATTGTTACAGACGCATACTCGTAAATTAGGGTCTCAATTTTGTCTACATGTTAAGTTAGGTTGCAGTTTATCTACAAGGACTCAAATATACAAGAATGGAGTCCTTCTCATATCATATTTAGCCTGCTTTAACAATGTAAAACCTAAAACTAGAAGAACTCTGGAAGGTAACCTATGAAATTCCATTGTGGACATAATCGCTGGCAAAGATTTTATGATAAAGATGCCAAAAGCAATTACAACAAAAACAAGAATTGACAAATGGGACCTACTTAAACTGAAGAGCTTCTGAACAGCAAAAGAACTATCAACAGAGAAAACAGATAACCTACAGAATAGAAGAAAATATGTGCAAGCTATACATCCAACAAAGGCCTAATATCCAGAATCTATAAGAAACTTAACAAGCAAAAAACAACTCCATTAAAAAGTGGGCGAAGGACACAGACACAAGATTTAAATGGACACTTTTCAAGGTATAGAAATAAATATAGAAAAAAGTGTTCAACAACATTAGTCATCTGAGAAATGAAAATCAAATCCACAATGAAAGGCCACCATATACCCACTAAAATAACTAAAATTTAAAAAACATTGCATGTGTTGGGGAGGATATGGAATAACCAGAACTCTTAGAAACTTCTGGTGGAACCCTAAGATGTACAGTCACTTTAGAGAACTCTGGTGGCTCCTTACATTGTTAAATACACATTTACCACATGAACTGGCAATTCCTATCCTACATAATTACCCAAGAGAAAGAAAACATTTTTTCACAAAAGGCTTACACAGGAATATTTATAGCAGTTTTATTTGTAATAGCCAAAAGCTGGAAGCAACCCAATTGTCCATCAACAGTGACTGGAAGGACAAATTTTGCTATGTCCACACATTAGAATACTGATTGGCAGTCAAAAAGCAAAAGCTTTTGATCTATGCAGCAATGTGTATGAGTCTCAGTATTTTTGTGGTGCGTAAAATAAGCTAGACAGAAAAGAACACACACTGATGACTTTATGTGAAGTTCTGACACAGGCAAAACTCAGGCACAGGGACAGAAATCATCAGATTGGTGCCAACCTGAGGCAGGGACTGACTGGGCATAGGAGTAGCCACTGCAGAAGGCATGGATGGAGTGGTCAAGAGTGGTCTGTACCTCTCTCTCTGTCCATGCCCACTGAGCTGTACCTGTAACCCCGGTAGATTTCATTTTGTGAATTGTATCTCATGAAGTTGATCTTAAAAGTCTGCACTGAGAGCCAATATTTTAACTATTCTGAAATAACATTGAGTAAAAAAGTGCAAAGTGTCAAAATACACTAATGCTGTAATGCCACTTGTTTTTAAAAGGGATAAAGAGCTACACACATGCTCTTGCATAAAGTTTCTGGAAATATCTTCCTGTATCCAACTTAATACTATTGATGATTCTTGGGATGGATTTTTTTTCCTGGTTTGAGTGTTGCTAATGTTGAGCCACAAAGAACTGATACTGACATCGTTTAAAGAAATTAGAACTCCAAAATGACGCTAAATCAGTTTTCACTTTTTAAAATTTTATTTTATTTTGAGACAGGGTCTTGCCCTGTTGCCTAGGCTGGAGTGGAGGGTCCAGTCAAAACTCACTGCAGCCTTGAACTCTCAAGTTCAAGTAATTCTCCTGCCTCAGCCTCCTGGGTAGCAAGGACTTCCGGTGCACACCACCATGCCTGGCTGATTTTTAAAATCTTTTTATTGGTAGAGATGGGGTCTCACTATGTTGTCCAGGCTGGTCTCAAACTCCTGGCCTCAAGTGATCTTCCTCCCTTGGCCTCCCAAAGTGCTGTGAGTGCCCAACCAATTTTCACTTTTAAAATAAATTGCTTCTTTCAAACATACCAGACACCAAAATATATCACATTTTATTAGAAATATTTATATTTGGCTACATAAAAGAAGGGGATTTTCCCCCTATGCTCTTTGATCATTTGATCTGTTGAAAGTATAAACCATGAGTTTACACTTGAGATCTGACATGGGTCTCAGTCAATTTTAAAAGTTTATTTTGTCAAGGTTAAGGATGGCCCATGACACAGCCTTAGGAGGTCCTGACAACACGTGCTCAAGGTGGTCTGGGTATAGTTTGGTTTTGCACATTTAAGGGAGACCTGAGACATCAATCAATATGTGTAAGATTGGTTCCGTCCAGAAAGGCGGAAGGAACAATTGCATTCTTCTGAGTTTCTGATTAGCCTTTCACTGAGTATGTGATTTACAGGAATGGTCACTTATGCCTTAGTCTGGTTAAGTGAAACAGGGCTAAGGGAACGCTCAGACATGCATTTGTCTCCGTGAGCAGAGGGGTGAGTCTGGGTTCCGTTTTCCTTTTGTCCCCAAGGGATTTCCTTGTTGGCAAATTGTGAGGAGGTGTGTGGCTTCCTACCTTTGCAGCTATCTTATTCAGGAATAAAATGGGAGGCAGGTTTGCCTGGCAGACTTCCCAGCTTGGGGTCCTGAGATTTAATTTCCTTTTACAAAAGCAAGCTTCCTTTAGCATACTTCATCTACATTCTGTCAATTACCAAGGCGAAACAGTGGAAAACACTGCCTTCAACCTTCCAGGTCCTGAGGTCCCGCAGTCACCATGTGCCTCTTAACTGTAGACCCTGAGACAAGAGCTCCTCAGCCTCGGGGCTCTCGTGGGCCTGCACCGACGCCATGAAGATTCTTCGCTCTGCTGATCCCTGGTCCTCTCTCCGATACACTTCAGAGCTGGAAGAATTGTGTGAGCTTGTTATGCCAAACCCTCCGACGAGTGTGTGAATGTCCACGCGACGTGAAAATGTTAAGTGCCGTAGAAGTGCAGGCGTCATTACCTGTAGACTCAATTTCTGAGTCTCCTTGAGTTTTGCTAACAGGAAAGTCTACGGGCAGCCAGTTCCAATATTTCTGACAAGAATAACATATATGTTAAATCTTATACTACATATTATAGTTACAAAATACATTTACTTTTAAAATTTTAATTCTTATTTTAAATTAGTATTAAATTGTGTTGATTGCAGGAAGAGGGTGCTTCATGGGGAGGTTTGGCCAGGTTTTGCTTAAGATCCTTTAGGGTCCCAGAATTTTATAACTTCTGAGATTCTGAGAGTTTAGAGTTTCCCACTCTCAACATAGATTTGATTCATTGGAAGAGAGATGATATTGTCAGTGGGGATTTACAGTTCATTTTTTGGTAGGCCATGCTGTATTAATGCTTCACTGTGTTGCGAAAATGGGTCCCAATCCAGACCCCAAGAGAGTGTTCTGGGACCTCATGCTAGAAAGAACTCAGGGTGAGTCCATAGAGTAAAGTGAAAGCAAGTTTATTAGGAAAGTAAAGGGATGAAGAGGGCTGCTCCATAGGCAGAGCAGGGCGTGTGCTGCTTGAGTAAGGATACTTAGAGTTATTTGTCAATTACATGCTAAACAAGGGGTGGATTATTCGGGAGTTTTCTGGAAAAGGGGTGGGCAATTCCCAGAACTTAGGGTTCCTCCCCTTTTCAGACTACACGGGGTAACTTCCTGACGTTGCCATTGCATTCGTAAGCTGTCATGGCACTGGTGGGAGTGTCTTTTAGCAAGGTAGCACATTAGATTTCATGTAAAATGAGCACTGAGCATGACCACATTGCCACGTTGGTTTCGGTGGGTTTGACCGCCGGCTCCTTTGCCGCATGCTGTTTTATCAGCAACGTGTTCGTGACCTGTATCTTGTGTGGACCTCGCATCTCAGCCTGTGACTTGGAATGCCTTAATCCTGGGAATGCAGCCTGGTGGGTCTCAGCCTTGTTTCACCCAGCTCCTATTCAGGATGGAGTCCCTCTGGTTTGAACACCTCTGACAGTTGTATATGAGAAAAATGAAATTATAATAAATTTCTCACTTCTATTTAGTAGAATTTTTCATTAAAATACCTTTTTTCATCTTTCAGTGAATAACCCTATACCTTCCAATTTGAAATCAGAAGCGAAAAAGGCTGCCAAAATATTAAGAGAATTCACAGAAATAACTTCCAGAAATGGACCTGATAAGATCATTCCTGGTAGGTAGATAGGATGAATGCTGTTTGTCTCTAAATGTTTTTTCCCTAAGTTGTTTTTTGCATTCTTCGACACTCCATTTCAGGCAGAAGCCTCCATCAGTGCCAACAGGTAGTTCCACCAGTGTCTTTCTCATGACTGATCCAGGGATGCTCTGGAAACCACGACCTGTTCATCACCACTTCCAGATATTTCCAAAGGGTGTTCACAGCACAACTCATTTCATGCAAAGGAGATCCAAATGCCAAGACACTCCGGCAATGTTACAGACCAGCCTCCCTCTTAATCACAGCACATGACTCAGCTCTGTTTGGAAAATTTGTTACTGATATAATAATCTTACTAGTGATATAATAATGGTGTTAATTATTGTTGCATTCCTGCCACTTCTCCCATCATGAGGAAATAATCCTCACAGAGCCTTGCTACTCCAGGTGCAAGGAGTCTGGACAGGGCCAGCTGCAGATCAGGCAAAGCAGCCAGACCTCTTCCCTCCCTGTCTCTCCCTTTCACATAGGCTTTTTCTCCTGCGTCCCACCCCAGGGTTCCAGCGCCCCAAACACCACACGTTCCTGCTCCACTTCAGCTCTCTGCAGCCTCGCCTGTCCTTTGCATTGCGTGCTAAGAACTCTGCAAGCTGACCTCGCAAACTCACCAGCTAATCTCATACATAAATTTTAATTTTGTGTTTTCTCCTTGCACATGAGACATTTACGTTCTCTAGTGGTTTAAGAAGACATTAATCAGTAATTCCCAGCACAGATGTGTATCGGTATCCCCTGGGCCATAGAAACATAATTCTTAAACTTCACTCCAAACCTGCCGAATCAGATTTTTAGTGCAGTGTATCCAGGAATGCGTGTTTTACATGTGGTTCCTTGTGTAATTCTTATGACTAGTAATTCTCTGACTAGTGACCACATAAGCTCTGGTCCAGAGGGGTGTCTCTGAAAACCGTGGCCTGTTCATCACCACTTCTAGTTCTTTCCAGAGGGTGTTCACGGCATGCTTGCCTCATGCCAGTCAGCCTGGACAGTGTTACAGAGCAGCCTCCCGCTTAGTTAATCACACGCATGACTCTGAGCCCTGCATTAAAGAGCTAAGTTTAATTTTTCTAAGCCAGATATCTGAAGTTATTTAATAGAGCTTTAAATAATGTTTTAAAAATTCGTTACTGTTTTAATAATGTGAATCATGACATTAATCATTGTTGCACTGGCCCAGTGACTTCTCCGGTCTGGAGAGAACAGTGCTTGGTAGAGCCTGGCTACTCCAGGTGCAGTCTGAACCTGCACCTTGGCAGACCCTGGGAGCTCCTGAGCAATCTGCTCAGATGTCACACATCGTCTGCATTCCTCACACGGTCCCAGTGAGGCAGACACACACGACTTTCAGAAGCACTGCTTTAGAGCTCAAAGAAAACAAGACAAAGTAGATTTTCAGTATCAGTATTCTGAAGGAGTCACTCAGTGGGTGAAGCTCAGAAAATGAAATTCTGTTTGCGTGGTAGCAAGTAAGAGATTGCCCCGAGGTGTGGGTGTGGCAATGAGGAGAGTTCCACAGCCAGCCAAGATACGGGCTCACTTCTCTCACCTGGGAGTCTGATGGGGCATTATGTTCACATTAAAACAAAGATGCTACATCACAGATAAACAACTGCATCTACAAAACACTTAAACAAGACACCTAGATCTTTACACCTGCCAGTGGTGTGTTTGGTCTCCTCTAATGTTAGGGTTCTGAGAGTTAAGTGAAGCTTAATTTAGCAATTAAATCTGTAATTGTTACATTCTATGTTATAAATCAAAAGCTAACTGGCAGATTATTTAGGGATTATTAGTATTTCAGTTCCCTGAATCTGAGTGGAAATCTATAAAAATATAATTGACATGTGGAATATATTCATTTTAAAACCTGTTTTTGTTAATCTCTAATTCTCAATAGCAACTCTAGAACATTGAAAACAACGTGAGGAAGATATTCTGCCGACAGGTGGCTGTAAAAATAAACCTGCACGATGAGTAATACAGCTTTCAGTCTTATTACAGTAGAATTATAACCTTTTAAAATACAAAAGTAAAATACACTTAGTAGCCAGCCGTCCAGGTTGCAACCTTGTTCTCCATAACTTTCTTACCAAGAACAGCTCCACACACGTTCTGCCTGCGAACTTCACGGTCTTGGATCCGTTATTTCCAAGGGTCTGTTCTTAATTTAAATTTTGAAATGGTGGCATAATTATGTGAGAATGTTAGTGTTCTCTTGGGGCGTCCGCAAAGCCTTTGCTCTGTGTGCTAGAACACCATGTCTGGCTTCACTTTCTTGGCAGAATACCTGATACAAATAATAATAAATTAAACTATCTTAAAGTTATATGCTAGGCTTCCCTCGTTAGTTTGAAAGAGGTATTACTGTGTTGTAAATTCACAGAATAGTGTGGCCCTATATTCAGTGGATACATATACTAATAACCCTCATTTATGTAGTGAACGTCTCTGAAATGTGAATAAACCAATATTTTTAAATTGAATATATTATCAGTGTACTAGGAGTTAAGTGGTACGCGAATGCTGTAGCAGATCATTTTATAATGTCAAAAATGTTTTAACATTGAAAAATTATTTTTCTGTTTTTGAATCCAAATTTTTATATTAATACAAGGTTAATTTAGCTAGATGGCTTTAAGATCAAAGTTCTAATTCATGTGGCCTTTTGGTAATTTTTAAAGTTTTTCCTTAATACTATATAGATCTTAATTTCTTTGAAAATAGTAACTTTTATCTTTTATATTGTATACTATATTCTAAATTAATTGAAATTGCCAAAATATTTGCCATGCTAATAGATAACAATAAACTCTCTTTCAAATATCTAATTTATTTATCAAATAATTTGTCTAATAAATTTGATATTTGAAAGATATTTTATTGATATCTATTAGCAGGGCAAATATTTTACAGGATTTGAGGATATTTAAGATGTTGTGTTTAGCACTGCAAAAATAGCAAACACAAAACACAGCGTGGGAATAGAGAGGCCGTGTGCCCATCTGTTAAGTGACTGACTTTTGCTCATTGCTCCTGTGTGCCCTGAACTCCCAGGGAGAACCTCTGTGCACACTGACTCTGTGTAACACTGGCTCGTCTGTCCCGGCATCTAGATAAAAATGCTTACCTTCCCACTGTGTTCCATGTTAACAGCTCATGTAATTGCGAAGGCTAAAGGCCTTGCAATTCTGTCTGTGATCAAAGCCGGGTTCCTGGTGACCGCCAGAGGAGGCAGTGGGATTGTACTGGCACGCCTTCCAGACGGAAGTAAGTTGGCATCTGTTCGCTGGAGCAGAGAATCTTCGTTCTTTCTTCTGTTTCCAGTATGAACACACTGCATAGCGAGTAGGACAGGTTTCCTGCACAGCAACTGGAACTTTCGTCATGAGGGCTACTTGACTGAACGGCTTGGTGTCGTGAACAAGCGAGGGAACCAGCTTTTCTGTCTCGCTCTGTCCTCAGAATATTAGACAAGCCTGGGCAGTGGACCCGACTTTGTTGTGCATGCCTTTTGTAATTCTTGCCACGGAGCACATATTTAAACATGGCAGTATATGCATTTCTTTTGTTTAATATGAATTCTTATCCCTCAACTTCATGGTATAGCTGCTTTGTTTTATGGAAATGTGTATGAAAGTAAGGGGCCATGTGTGAACTTCTTTGTTTCTGTGGTAGATCATAGAAACCGTGACATTTGAAGAATTTTCCCCAAGGTAGAATTATATCAAGAGCCAGAATAATCTAGTTGTACTTTCTGGGGTGAAATCTACTACTTGATTCTTTAGAGATGAAATCAAAATATTTGTTATGAAACCCAAGTACCAACATTTATAGTAATATTTAAAATGGACATAGGTGTGTCAAAACCAACAAAATGCTTTTTATACCAATTTAACATTTGCTGTTCAGTGAACACGTTTTTCTATCAGTAGCAGTTTTTTAGCATAGATAACTTTATTATATTTTGAGAGAGCATGGGACACTTACAATAAATATAGAATATACATGTTTGTGAAACACAGCCTTTAAATACCAGTCACCAGGATTCACCATTTCTTACCGAGGTTGCCCCACAGTCAACAAGAATCTCTTCCTTAATATGGGAGTCCATTTTCATAGCTGTGTGTAGCTTTGAAAATAAGAAGAACACAGTTATCTTTTTCTCAAGCATTATCCAAATTTCCATGAGCAGACTCCTCGGCAGTAAAATCAAACAAAATAGAGGCTCATTTCAAGGAGTCCCATTGTCAGATGGGACTCAAAGTCTGTGAGAAAGTCCCCAAGTGTCTCAGGTCCGCAGCTGCTCCATTGACCGGGTGACTTGCTGACCAAAGGAAGGGATGGTCAATACCAAGCTCTGGGCTCCTCTCAGAGCCCAGCCAACCTTCCTACTGGTTTCAAAACCTACAATTTTCTCCCTTCTTCCTGAGCTGCAGCTGCTGACTCTGCTGAGAGTGATTTAAAAACTGTCCAAATAAGGCACGACATGTTCCCCTAGGATCCCGGCCAAGACCAGGCATCTTAACACAGGGACAGTTCCTAACGTAGGGAATGAAAAATAACTTTGGGTTTACCAGACATGAATTTCTGTAACCCAAACTTCTCTAAGCTTGGATAGGATCGTTCCGGAAGTATTCCAGCAATATTCTATTATGTAGCATGCATGGCAGCAACCATTTTCAAAAAGGGCTTTGGCCAGACCATCCCCCCACCAGATGGAAAATACATTTTTCTAGACTTGTTTAACATGACTGTTTCTATATCAAGAAAAATAAGCATATAGTAATCCTAAAATGTGCCATACTGTGGCAAATGGAATTACTGTACTTCGTTTCTAAATGTGATTTATCTTGTTAGAATTTTAATAACCTTGAATTTGTGCCCTATTTCTTGTGCTTAAGCATTAGAGGTGTTAAAACAGTTTTGCCTTCAGAAATTAACAATGGAAACAATTATCATGTTACTGTTAGATAATAAACTCTCTTCAATCCTTCTGATCGCTTAAATATATGACACAATTCTAGCTGAAGTCTAGAGCTACAGCTAAGTTGCTTTATGCAAATACTGACAGCTGAAGTTACCGAGGGCTATGTATGGTTAATGGTTAGAGAACCAGTGCGTTGGTATTAAGCATGTTGGTAGAGAGAGATGAGAGGAGGTGGGCTCATGAGGCTATGAGACTCATAATGAATATCTAATCCTTTTCAAATGTTTTTAACAGTTTAAAAATTACATATTATTTTTGAAGAACACTTTAAAATAGTGGGAAATACCAAGTCTCACTATTTTAAATAGAAACAGTCTTTAGATTTTAGCATTTTTCCTTCCTGTATTTACATGTTGAGGTGTTTTAATGTTGGGGTAACTTTTCTGTCTTTGTTTTTATTAGCATGGTCTGCACCCTCAGCCATTGGGATAGCTGGCCTTGGTGGGGGATTTGAAATAGGAATTGAGGTAAGTGGGCTAAGCCTATTCATACAACTGCCACGGCCTCTGAAGACAGCTGAGGCCCACCGGTGGAAACACGGGTTTCCTAGTGCTCTTATTGTTACCATTGACACCTGGGAAAATTGTTTCCTTTATTTTCTTGATGACTGTCTAACTAAAGCTACCTGATGGTTCCCATTTTCGTTCCTTTTCTTTCATCAGGACTAGGATTTCTCTCAGTTGCCATTTTATCTGCTTCTGTGTCGTGCACATCTGTGTAACAGGCGCATCTTACCCCCCGGCCAGCTGTCCTTGGCTGTTTATGGACTGCTCATGGCAAAGCCAGCGTCCTCCTTCAGTGGGCATTGAAATAACCTGGGCAGTGCATCATCATCTGTGGCAAAATCCAGTTTTGTAATATAGGATATTCAAATGCCTTCCGATTCTTTTTTTTTTTTTTTTGAGACGGAGTTTCGCTCTTGTTACCCAGGCTGGAGTGCAATGGCGCGATCTCGGCTCACGGCAACCTCCGCCTCCTGGGTTCAAGCAATTCTCCTGCCTCAGCCTCCCGAGTAGCTGGGACTACAGGCGCGTGCCACCATGCCCAGCTAATTTTTGTATTTTTAGTAGAGACGGGGTTTCACCATGTTGACCAGGATGGTCTCGATCTCTTGACCTCGTGATCCACCCGCCTCGGCCTCCCAAAGTGCTGGGATTACAG
>PVKV010037023.1:0-15196 GCA_004027835.1 Alouatta palliata
TAGAGACGGGGTTTCACCATGTTGACCAGGATGGTCTCAATCTCTTGACCTCGTGATCCACCCGCCTTGAGCCACCGCACCCGGCCTTCTTCAGTTTTTTTTGTTTGTTTTGAGAGTTGGAGTCTTGCTCTGTCATCCAGGCTATGCAGTGACTCAATCTCGGCTCACTGCAACCTCTGACTCCCGGGTTCAAGCAATTCTCCTGCCTCAGCTTCCCAAGTAGCTGGGACTACAGGCGTGCACCACCACACACCCAGCTAATTTTTGTATTTTTTAGTAGAGATAGGATCCAGGCTGATCTCGAACCCTTGACCTCGGTGATCCATCCACCTCGGTCTCCCAACGTGCTGAGATTTACAGGAGTGAGCCACGACGCTGGCCTTCTTCCTTCCTTTCTTTCTCCCTTCTTTTTTTCCTCCTTCCCTCCTTTCTCCCTCTTCCCTTCCCTCCTTTCTCCCTCTTCCCTTCCCTCTCTCCATCACTTCCTTCTTCCCTTCCTCATTTCCTCCTTCCTTCCCTCCTCCATGTCTTCCCTCCTTCCTTCTAACTCCCCTGAGGACCCGATATGCTCCAAGCCCCAGATAGAGGGGGAAGGGAGGTAACCCAGGCTCTCAGGGCACCCCCTGCCATCCTCTCCCTGCAGTCCCCACCTCCTACAATCCTGCCCTACCCTCTCTCTGGCTAGCACTGCAGTCTTCCAGATCCTGGCATCATTATCACTTCATCAGGAGACCCCCACCTCCCTCGATCCCCCTTACCACCTTACTGCCTTTTTTTTTTTGAGATGGAATCTCGCTCTGTCACCCAGACTGGATTGAAGTGACATGGTTTCAGCTCGCTGCAACCTCCACCTCCTAGGTTAAGCAGTTCTCTGCCTCAGCCTCCTGAGTAGCTGGGATTACAGGCATCCACCACCACACCCAGCTAATTTTTGTATTTTTAGTAGAGACGGGGTTTCACCATTTTGGCCAGACTGGTCTTGAACTCCTGATTTCATAATCCACCCGCCTCGGCCTCCCAAAGTGCTGGGATTACAGGCATGAGTCACCGAGCCCAGCCATCTCACCACCTTTTACTGATCACCTGGTTAAGTCTTCCTCCCACACGGGACTCTAGGCACCATAGGGGTGGGATCAGGCTAGCCTGTCTCCTTCACCATCAGATCCCAGAAAACCGGCTGAAGTCTTTGCACAAAATTAAGTGTCCCAGTAAGTATTTTGCTTTTTGGGGTTTTTTGTTTGCTTGTTTTTTGAGACAAAGTCTCTCTCTGTCACGCAGGCTGGAGGGCAGTGGCTCC
Organism: Alouatta palliata; assembly: GCA_004027835.1. Lineage (NCBI taxonomy): Eukaryota > Metazoa > Chordata > Mammalia > Primates > Atelidae > Alouatta > Alouatta palliata. Next base: position 1,298 of record PVKV010037023.1, read on the forward strand.
ATCTCTGCTCACTGCAACCTCTGCCTCCTGGGTTCAAGAGATTCTCCTGCCTCAGCCTCCCCAGTCACTGGGATTACAGGCGTCTGCCACCATACCAGGCTAATTTTTGTATCTTTAGTAGAGACGGGTTTTCACCATGTTGGACAGGCTGGTCTGTAACTCCTGACCTCAGGGGATCAACCCACCTCTGCCTCCCAAGGTGCTGGGATTACAGGCATAAGCCACTGCACCTGGCCCAGTGTCCCAATAAGTATTTGTAGGTTTTTTGTGAGATAGGGTTTCTTCATGTTGGCCAGGCTGGTCTCAAACTCCTGACCTCAGGTGATCCACCCGCCTCGGCCTCCCAAAGTGCTGGGATTACAGGTGTGAGCCACCGTGCCCGGCCCCAATAAGTATTTGTTGAATGAATTAATGCTGGAATAAATTAATTCATGCTGGAATGAATGGATGGAATTACAGTCCCATATTCCACTGAATAATTAATTTGACTTTGTTGACATTTCTCCTGATTTCCCCACTCCCTGCCATTACTCACTTCCTGAATTCACCAGAGCTGTATCTGCTTCCTGTTCCTTTTGTCACAAATTACCACAAGGGGATGGCTTCCAACACCATAAATTTATTATCTTACCAGTTCTGAAGATAAGAAGTCCAAAGGGGTCTCACAGACTACAATTACAGCAGGACGTGGCCCTCGTGAAGGCTGTAGTGGAGAATTCGTTTCTTTCCCTTTTCTGGCCGTTAGCAGCTGCCTGCCTGCCCCAGCTCATGGCCCTGTCCACCTTCAGGGCCAGCAAAAACGGTGGAATCTCTCAGGCCCCATCCCTCTGACACAGACACAGACTCCCCTGCCTTCCTCTCCAATGTCTAAGGAACCTGGGACAGGGTTATGTTACACAGGAGGAGGGATTGAGGTTGCAGCTGGGATTAAGATTGCTAATCAATGCATGAAATAGCCTGGGTTATTTGAGTGGGCCCAATGTAGCTGCAAGAGGTGTTTAGTTTGTTTGTGATACACTAGGGATCAGCAAATTTTTTTCCATCAAGGCCCATAGAGTAAATATTTTAGACTTTGGGGGCCAAAAGTTCATGTCCTCAACTCCTCAAGCAACCATTCTTGCTAAAAAACTGAATTGCCTTTTTTGAGACAGAGTCTCACTGTTGCCAGGCTGGAGTGCAGTGGTGCAATTTTGACTCACTGCACCTCCACCTCCTGGATTCAATCGATTCTCCTGCCTCAGCCTTCTGAATAGCTGGGATCACAGGCAACACCACGCCCAGCTAATTTTTGTATTTTTCGTAGAGGTGGGGTTTTACCATATTGGCCAGGCTGGTCTCAAACTCCTGACCTCAGGTGATCCACCTGCCTCAGCCTCCCAAAGTGCTGGGATTACAGGCTTGAGATACCATGCACGGCCTGAATTGTCTTTTTTGTGGTTTACATTTCAAAATGTAAAACCGTTGTTAGCTCATAGACTGCACCAAAACAGACAGGACCCTGATTTAGCTAGGGGGTCTGGTTTGCTGATTCCTAATATATGCATGTGTGCATGTATGTATTTTATTTCCAAAAAGAGGCTAATGCTGTAGATTTGTATCCCATTTATTTATTTATATTTTTGAAACAGAGTCTTGCTCTGACACCCAGTCTGGAGTGCAGTGGCACGATCTCAGCTCACTGCAACCTCCACCTCCTGGATTCAAGTGAGCACCTCCAGCTAATTGTTATATTTTTAGTAGAGAGGGGGTTTCACCATGTTGGCCACGCTGGTCTCAAACCCCTGACCTCAACTGATCTGCCCACTTCAGCCTCCCAAAGTGCTGGGATTACAGGCAAGAGCCACCTCACCTGACCTTGTATCCCTTTTTTTTTTTTTTTGAAATGGTGTTTCGTTCTTGGTTCACTGCAACCTCCGTGCCCCGAGTTCAAGCCATTCTCCTGCCTCAGCCTCCCAACTAGCTGAGATTATAGGCACATGTCACCATGCCCAGCTAATGTTTGTATTAGTAGAGATGGGGTTTCACCATGTTGACCAGGCTGGTCTCAAACTCCTGACCTCAGGCGATCCGCCCACCTTGGCCTCCCAAAGTTCTGGGATTACAGGCGTGAATGATTTTTTTAATTTTTTTGTAGAAACCAAGTCTTGCTATGTTGCCCAGGCTGGTCTCAAACCCTTGGCCTCAAGCGATCTCGCCTCACCCTCCCACAGTGCTGGAATTGCAGATGCAAGCCACCATGCCGGGCCTCAACAATTCTATTTTTATGGTTGCACAATATTTTCTTACAAGAAATGTATAATGTTCACCATTTAATCTCTCTCACACTGTTTTTTTTTTAAGACTACTATAAATAATGTCATGGTAAATACCTTTGCACATAAATCTGTGTTCATATCTCTGAGTATTTCTGAAATCAGTTCCCAAAAGTGGAATTACTTCTAAACTAACCTTTTAGACAAAAGCCTTTGAAAAGGTCAGTGGAATGAAATGCGATTTCAGCAAAAAGGATAAAACCCTGAATACAGAGAAGTTTATGGAGGCAAAGAATTAGTTGACAGGGGTTCTGCCTTTCCAGATAGCTCCAGATTCACATCCTGACTCTGCCATTTACTAACTCTACACACTTGTGTATGCTCCTTAACCTCCCTGGGCCTCAGTTTTCTCCTCTGTAAAATGGGGTAATAATAGAAGCTACCTTCCTGTTTAAATGAGATCACACACATACCTGGCCCACAGCAAGTGCTCAGTAGTAATGGCTTTGATCATTATTACCACTGCAACTACTCATGTTTAATGAGACTCTGAGAGGAAATGGAATCTACAGTGTGTTTCATTGACTCTTACCACCTTGATTTTAACCCTAACGTTTAAATTTGTTGTTGTTGTTGTCTTTTATTTTGTTTGGTTTTTTTGAGGCAGGGTCTCACTCTGTTGCCCAGGCTGGAGTACCGTGGCGCAATCTCAGCTCACTGCAACCTCTACCTCCCAGGCTCAAGCGATCCTCCCACCTCAAACTCCGGAATAGCTGGGACTACAGAGTAGCTGGGACTTCAGGCATGTGCCACCATACCTGGCCTATTTATTTATTTAAAATAGCTGATGACGATACCCTTACTACTAATTCCTGGGGATCCTGCAGTGGTGATAGGCATGTTCCTTAACTGGGTTAGTCTTGTTCCTTTTGGAGTCTGGACAAGTTGCCTAACAAATTGGGAATCTGTGCCTCAATTTCGCCGTTTATTAAGTAGGAGGTCATCATGCCTACCTTACCTGACTCATGAAGATCAGATGAAAAAATTAGTTGGAAACTCAACTAAAGAAAAAAAGTCAGCCAGGCACGGTGGCTCACACCTGTAATCCCAGCACTTTGGGAGGCAGAAGTGGGTGGATCATGAGGTCAGGAGTTCAAGACCAGCCTGACCAACATGGTGAAACCCCATCTCTACTGACGATACAAAAAATTAGCTGGGCGTGGTGACGTGTGCCTGTAATCCCAGTTACTTGGGAGGCTGAGGCAGGAGAATCGCTTGAACCAGGGAGGCATAGGTTGCAGTGAGCTGAGATCATGCCATTGCACTCCAGCCTGGGCGACAGGGTGAGACTCGCTATCAAAAAACAAAACAAAACCAAAAAAACCCACTTTAAGGAGGGATCCGTGGCCTTCACTAGACGTTTAATGTCTGTTGCCGGGCGCAGTGGCTCAAGCCTATAACCCCAGCATTTTGGGAGGCTGAGGCAGGAGGATTGCTTGAGGTCAGGAGTTCAAGACCAGCCCTGGGCAACAAAGTGATACCCTGTCTCTACAAAAAAAATGTTTTAATTAGCTGGGCATGGTGGTATGCACCTGTACCCAGCTACTCATAAAGCTGAGGCAGGAGGGTCGCTTGAGCTTAAGAGTTGGTGGCTGCAGTGAGCTAAGACTGTGCCACTGCACTCCAGCCTGGACAACAGAGTGAGACCATGTCTCTAAAAAAACAAAAACAGAAAACCCCAGAGGCTCCCAGGGCCCAAAAAAGATTGAGAACACCTGGCCTAGAGCTGTATTTTTTCTTTTTCTTTAACTTGAAGAATAATTGGTGAATAAAAATTGTATAAATTTAAAGTATACAACATAATGATTTGAAATACACATACATTATTAAATGATTACCACAGTCAAGCTAATTAATGTGTCCATCGCCCACATAGTTATCTTTGGGTGTGTTGCGGCAAGAACGCCGAAGACCTACTCAACAAATTTCAAGCACAAACTGCACTATTATTTTTATTTATTTATTTATTTTTAAGACGGAGTCTCACTCTGTTGCCCAGGCTGGAGTGCAGTAGCACGATCTCAGCTCACTGCAACCTCCGCCTCCTGGGTTCAAGCAGTTCTTCTGCCTCAGCTTCCCAAGTAGCTGGAACTACCTGTGCACGCCACCACACCCAGCTAATTGTTTGTATTTTTTCAGTAAAGTCGAGGTTTCACCATGTTGTCTAGGCTGGTCTCAAACTCCTGAACTCAGGCAATCTGTCCGCCTCGGCCTCCCAAAGTGCTAGGATTACAGGTGTAGCCACCACGCCTGGCCAGGGCACTGTGCTATTATTAAGTATAATACCCATGCTATGCATTAGGCCTCCGGAACATATTCATCCTGCGTGACTGAAACTGTTCACTTTGAACATCTCCCTATTTTCTCTACTCCTCAGCCCCTGGCAAATGCCATTCTACTCTCTGCTGCCATGGGTTTGACTTCTCTTAGATTCCACATGTAAGTGAGATCAAGCAGTATTTGTCTTTCTGTGCCGGGTTATTCCATTCAGTATAATGTCTTCTAGGGTCATGCATATTGTTACAAGTGGCCATGAGTTTCTTCCTTTTTAAGGCTGAATAATATTCCACGGTATATGTACAAATACCAGATTTTCTTTCTTCTTTCTGTCTCTTTTTTTTTTTTTTTTTTAGAGTCTCACTCTGTCACCCAGGCTCAAGTGCAGTGACATGGTTTCGGCTCACTGTAACCTCTGCCTCTCAGATCCAAGTGATTCTCTTGTCACAGCCTCCTGAGTAGCTGGGACTACAGATGCCCACCATCACACCCTGCTAATTTTTGTATTTTTAGTAGAGATGGGGTTTCGTCATGTTGGCCAGGCTGGTCTCAAACTCCTGACCTCAGGTGATCCACCCACCTCAGCCTCCCAAAGATTTTTATTCATTCATTCATTGACAGACACTTAAGATGCTTCCACTTTGACTATGAGGAATAATGTTGGAAAAAGCATGGTGTGCCAATATCTCTTTAAGATAGTGATTTCATTTCCTTTGGATATATACCCAGAAGTGGGATTGCAGGACAATTTTAGAGCTGTGTTTTTATTTTTTTTTTATTTTTATTTTTTTTTATTTATTTTTTTTTTTGAGACGGAGTTTCGCTCTTGTTACCCAGGCTGGAGTGCAATGGCGCGATCTCGGCTCACCGCAACCTCCGCCTCCCAGGTTCAAGCAATTCTCCTGCCTCAGCCTCCCGAGTAGCTGGGACTACAGGCGCGCGCCACCACGCCCAGCTAATTTTTGTATTTTTAGTAGAGACGGGGTTTCACCATGTTGACCAGGATGGTCTCGATCTCTTGACCTCGTGATCCGCCCGCCTCGGCCTCCCAAAGTACTGGGATTACAGACGTGAGCCACCGAGCCCGGCTAGAGCTGTGTTTTTAAATCATTATGTCATACAGCCCCTACAGATTTAACATGTACATGTACTGAAAGAAAGGGCCAGAAGGGAGCCGGGTGCAGTGGCTCACGCCTGTAATCCTGGCACTTTGGGAGGCCAGGCATTCTGCTTGAACCCAGGAGGCAGAGGTTGCAGTGGGCCAAGATCATGCCACTGCACTTCAGCCTGGGCAACAGAGTAACACCCGGTCTGAAAAAAAAGAAAAGTGGCTCAGCTCAAACCTGGCTCGTAATAAATGCCGACAAGTGACGGTGTTGATTGATTGCCCTGGGAAGCTGTTCCTGACCACCCTCCCCACCAGTACCCCCTTCCTACCCACACCACTCTCCACCAGCACCCCCATCCCACCCCTCCCACAAGCACTCCCATCCCACCACCCTGGGCCTGGCTAAAGGCCCTCTCTCTTATCTCCTATGAAGCATCTAGTGCACAACCTGATCGTGGCTCTTATGGTATTGTATGAAAGTATTGGCCAGGTGTGGTGGCTCATGCCTATAATCCCAGCACTTTGGGAGGCCAAGGCAGGAGGATCACTTGAGACCAGCCTGGTCAACATAGTGAGAACCTGTCTCTACAAAGAATGTTTTAAAACCCACTTCGCCAGGCACGGTGGCGCGCACCTATAGTTCCGGCTAGTCAGGAGGCTGAGGTAGGACAATCACTGGAGCCTGGGAGTTCGAGGCTGCAGTAAACCGTGATTGCGCCACTGCACTCCAGCCTGGGTGACAGAGCGAGACTTCATCTCAAAAACAAACAAACAAAAAATCCTCAAATTTCTTGAACCCGGGAGGCACAGGTTGCAGTGGGCCAAGATCATGCCACCGCACTTTGGCCTGGGCGACAGAGTAAGACCAGAACCAACAAAGAAGTAAAAAGAAAACAAAGAATGTTCATAATCTTGCACCCTGCACCTGGCCGAACAGGGAGGAAGCAGGTTGCAAACTACTTCAGCTCAGCTGCAAACATGAGCGGCCTTTCATGACAAAAGAAGGATGACTGCAAGAACAGATCCAAGAGTCCAGAGCGCAGATCCAAGACTCACAGAGGACAGTAAAAGAACATCCCAAGGTCTCTCTTCATACACCAGTCTGCTGTGTGGCTTGAGAAAGCTGGCGCATTTTTTGGGCCCCAGTGATCGCCACAATTTATAGCATTGGTATTTATAAAACTTAGACAGTTAGGATGAGTCAAACAGTTCATTTTATGAAAGACATTGTCCTTTCTTAATATCTAAGTAAAAGGACAGAACTTTTTTTGTTTTTAGAGACAGGGTTTCACCATGTTGGCCAGGATGGTCTCGAACTCCTGACCTCAGGTGATCCACCCGCCTTAGCCTCCCAAAGTGCTGGAATTACAGGCGTGAGCCACCACGCCTGGCCAAAAGGACAGAACTTTTATGTTCCAGCTCAGCCACTGGCACACAAGCTGACTTCAGATAAGCAACCTATGCGTCCGTGCTGAGCCTCAGTTTTCTCATCTCTAAAATGGAGGCAGGTGAAATGCCGGGAATATAGGGTGTGGAAAGTAGAATGAACCAGGATACAGGTTTAGCATGTTTTATTATTTATCAAGCCATCATTTTTGCATATGCCTCCTATTCTTTGTTTTTCTTTTTCTTTCTTTCTTTTTTATTATGTTTTTGACACAGGGATTCACTCTGTTGCCCAGGCTGGAGTGCAGTGATGTGATCTCGGCTCACTGTAGGCTACACCTCCTGGGCTCAAGTGATCCTCCCGCCTCAGCCTCCCAAGTAGCTGGGACCACAGGGGTGCACTACCAAGCCTGGCTAATTGTGGTATTTTTGGTAGAGACAGGGTTTCACCATGTTGCCCAGGCTGGTTTCAAACTCCTGAGCTCAAAGCAGTCCGCTCACCTTGGCTTCCCAAAGTGCTGGGAATACAGGCGTGAGCCACCGTGCCCGGCCTAAAAACTTTTTAACACAAAGAAAAATGTTGGAGAAGATGGTAAAGGCATTAAAGATTAGGAAGAACATGAACCTCAAGCAGCTGCCTTGGAGTTCGCACCCCATTCTATCTCAGCACCCTGGATGGAGTCTACCCTGCCTCAGCCTTCATTCTGTGCATCTTTTTTTTTTTTTTTGAGACAGTCTTGCTCTGTCGCCAGGCTGGAGTGCGGTGGCACAGTCTCAGCTCACTGCAACCTCCGCCTCCTGGGTTCAAGCGATTCTTCCACCTCAGCCTCTGGAGTAGCTGGGACCACAGGCGTGTACCACCATACCCGGATAATTTTTTTGTATTTTTAGTAGAGACGGGGTTTGACCGTGTTGGCCAGGATGGTCTCGATTTCTTGACCTCGTGATCTGCCCACCTCGGCCTTCCAAAGTGCTGGGATTACAGGCATGAGCCACCACGCCCAGCTGTATATTTTTTTTTTGAGCTGGAGTCTCGCTCTGCTCTGTCACCCAGGCTGGAGTGCAAAGAAAGGCTCAATCTTGGCTCACTGCAACCTCTGTCTCCCAGTTCAAGCGATTCTCCTGTCTCAGCCTCCCAAGTAGCGGGGATTACAATCGTGCACCCCCGTACCTAGCCTAATTTTTGTATTTTTTAGTGGAGATGGGCTTTTGCCATGTCAGCCAGGCTGGTCTTGTACTCCTGACCTAAGGTGATCTGCTCACCTGGGCGCCCCAAAGTGCTGGGGTTACAGGCATAAACCACCGTGCCCGGCCTCTTTTGTTTTTCCCACACAGGTAGTTATAATCTACATGATCATTGCAGGAAAATCAGAGCCAACAAAGAAGTGAAAAGAAAACAAAGAATGTTCATAATCTTGCTGCCCAGAAATAACCCCTGCTAGCGTTATAGTAGGTTTTCCTTGTTCAGCCTTTTTCTTTTCTTTCTTTTATTTTTTCCTTAATGTGCATTATATTTGCACGGTTTGTTACTAAGAAGCCAGTTTAGTTGTACCTAAACATTTTGTTGAAGAGGCTTCAGTTTTTTTTTTTGTTGTTTTCAGGGAGATATACCTACACCTATAACTTTTTTTTCTTTTTTTTTTTTTTGAGACGGAGTCTAGCTCTATTGCCCAGGCTGGAGTGCAGTGGTGCGATCTCTCCTCAATGCAACCTCCGCCTCCTGGGTTCAAACAATTCTCCTGCCTCAGCCTCCTGAGCAGCTGGGATTACAGGCACGCACCACCACGCCTGGCTAATTTTTGTATTTTTAGTAGAGACAGCGTTTTACCATGTTGGCCAGGCTGGCAAACTCCTGACCTCAGGTGATCTGCCCTCCTCAGCCTCCCAAAGTGTTGGGATTACAGGCATGAGCCACCTCACCTGGCCATCCTGTAGACATTTAATTTCTTCTTTCTTTCAACAGTCATGGACTAAGATAAATACAAACCTTAGGATGATAGATTAGAAATAGCTCCTTGAAAATTTCATGGCCTTTTGTTTTGCTACCGAAAGTCTTGCCTGACAGAGTGTCTATGCGATATAGGCATAATTAAAAGGTAGATTTACTTAGGCAACCGTTTGTTTGGATTACATGACAAATGGCTGACTGATAATTTTGGCCTAAATTGACTAGATGGTTGGATTGCGATTTTTTTTTTCTTATTGAATTGACAAGTAGTTTTGAAGGCATGTGGACACCATCTGACTGACCCATCTCATGGTGGGATGGATACTCAGCTAAAGACAGCTCTTTCCAGATGTCCACAGAAATATATACTCAACTGTGCATGTGAACTGCTCTGCCGTCTAAAGAGAGACATTTGGAACTGATATTGGCATTTTAAGTATTTGCTCTAAATTCATTCTAATCATTAAATTTTTTAACTTAAAAACATATCCTTATTAGGTATTTTCTCATCTTAAAGAGATTCAGGCTTGGAGAAAAAAAGGACTTTTGGTGAAAGAGTACAGAAATATACAACACAGAGACTGGAGATCTCTCCGTCTGCTTCTCCGATCACCACTGTTTCCAGTGAGTTACCATCATTTATTTAAATGTTTTACACTGTGATCCATTGAAACCACTCCTGCAGAGAAGGAAAAAAAGAAACAAAACCAAACCTGTATTTAAACAAAACTAGATCCCCAGCATGTGTTAAAGGTGGTTATTTCAAGGTGGGATTATGGGTGATGATTTTTCTCCTTCCTGTTGTTTATATCTGCACTTTCTCCAACAGCATGTGACTTGTGTATTTTTAAGTTATAAAGAAAGCAAAACACTTCAAGGAGCCAACTTATTTCATTATATGCATGTGTTTGTCGTGGCTTGCATGTGAACCGACTGACCATAAGTGCGGAGCAAACTGTGGTGGTGAAATGTACACACACAGCTTCCATTCCAGTCTCACCTCCATGAGATTTCTTGTTCTTGTTCTTGTTCTTCTTATTCATTTTAATGGCATACTTTCTGGGAGATCTTAGCGTGTCAAAATCCTGTTTAAAAAACTGACAGTTAATCCAGAGACCAAGGAAAGCAAACCCTGCGTAATCTATCACCTTCCCCAGAACAACAAACACCATTTTGACATGGTAGCCGCCCTCCTGAAGACGTCAGTTAAACAAACATGCTACGAAGTCAAGATTTGAAGGGTCAGCTCAGGTTCCCACTCATTTGTTAATTTCTGATGGTTTATGTTCCAAATTAATAATGGCAACAGATATAATTTATCTTTTTATTTTATTTATTTATTTATTTATTTTATTTTTTAAATTTATTTATTTATTTTATTTTTTGAGATGGAGTTTCGCTCTTGTTGCCCAGGCTAGAGTGCAATGGCACAGCCAGGAAGTGGTGGAGCTACAACCTCACCTGGTAATTATGAGTGTAAAGTGAGATTATGCCTGCAGGAAATATGTTTTAACTGGTGCCTGTAATATAGCAAGCTTTCAAAAAATCAGATCTGCCTGAGCACAGCGGTACATGCCTGTAGTCTCAGCTACACTGGAGGATTGCTTTAGCTCAGGAGTTTGAGGCTGCAATGCGCTATGATCACACTGGGCAACATGGCAAGACCCCATCTCTAATAAAAAGAAACAACTGGGCGTGGTGGCTCATGCCTGTAATCTCAGCACTTTGGGAGGCTGAGGCGGCCAGATCACCTGAGGTCAGGAGTTTGAGACCAGCCTGACCAACATGGAGAAGCCCCGTCTCTACTAAAAATACAAATTAGCCAGGTGTAGTGGCCGGTGACTGCAATCCCAGCTACTTGGGAGGCTGAGGCAGGAGAATCCCTTGAACCTGGGAAGTGGAGCCCAGTAGTTTGAGGCTGCAATTCGCTATGATCACACTGGCCAACATGGCAGGACCCCATCTCTAAAACAATAAAAAGAAATAGCCAGGTGTGAGCCGGGTGCGGTGGCTCACGCCTGTAATCCCAGCACTTTGGGAGGCTGAGGCGGGCGGATCACGAGGTCAAGAGATCGAGACCATGCTGGTCAACATGGTGTGAAACCCCGTCTCTACTAAAAATACAAAAAAAAAATTAGCTCGGCTTGGTGGTGTGCGCCTGTAGTCCCAGCTACTCGGGAGGCTGAGGCAGGAGAACTGCTTGAACCTGGGCAGCGGAGGTTGCAGTGAGCCAAGGTCGCGCCACTGCACTCCAGCCTGGCTCCTGGCTGTGGGACTTTAGACAAGTTACTTCAACTCTCTGAGCCTGTCTCCTCACCTTTAAAATGGGGACAAGCATAGTATTATCTTTTTTTTTTTTTTTTTGAGACGGAGCCTCACTCTGTCACCCAGGCTGGAGTGCAGTGTCGTAATCTCGGCTCATTGCAACCTCTGCCTCCTGACCTAAAGTGATCCACCCACCTTAGCTTCCCAAAGTGCTGGGATTATAGGCATGAGCCACCACACCCAGCCAAGCATAGTGCATTCTTCATGGGGTTGCTGTGAATGTAAATGAGTTAATACATTCAAAGCACCTTGAACAGTGCTGGGCACATTGTAAACATTCAGTAAATTTAGCTATTATTTTTCTTATTACTCCCATTTAATAGGTGGAAAGACTGAGATTTGAAAATCATAAGGAGGCTGGGAGCAGTGGCTCACACCAGTAATTCTAGCACTTTGGGAGGCCGAAGCAGGTGGATCACAAGGTCAGGAGATCAAGACCATCCTGGCTAACATGATGGTGAAACTGAGTCTCTGCTAAAAATACAAAAAAACAACTGGGCATAGTGGCACACACTTGTAATCCCAGCTACTCAGGAGGCTGAGGGAGGAGAATTGCTTGAACCCGGGAGGCGGAGGTTGCAGTGAGCCGAGATTGCGCCACTGCACTCCAGCTTGGGTGACAGAGAGAGACTCCATCTCAAAAAGAAAAGAAAAGAAAAGAAAAGAAAATCGTAAGGAATGTGCTCAAGGACATACAGCTGAATGGGGCTGGATCCGGATCTGGACCTGCCTTACTCCAAGAGTCACGTCGTCAACCAGGAGTCAACACAGTTTTTAGTAAAGGCAGCATAGTAAATACTTGAGGCTTTGCGGATCAAGTGGTCTTTGCCAAAACTACTCAACTCCGCCTTTGCAGCACAAAAGCAGCCACCGACAATCCATGGAGAAATCGGCTTGGCTGTTTCTCAGTGAAACTTTATTTGCAAAGACAGATTTAGCCCAGGGGCCTCAGTTTGCCACCCTCTGGTATTAACTCCTACACAGCAGGAGCCTGCAATATTCATTGATTCCCAGCTTTTACCTGTGCTGAAAGAATTGCTTCTATGCCATGATTCTCCTTCTGCTTCTGCTATGTTTGAATTTTATATTAGCAGAATAAAGATTTCATGCGAGGGAAATGCAATATTACGCTAGTAACTATTAACTTTCCTGTGTCCCTTAAAAAACAAATTCATTGATTTTTTTTAAATTCTACAAAGTGTACACATGCATTCTATGACTTTTTATGTGTTTACAAATGGTATTGTTATGTTAGGTAATGCTATCTTGATTGACAGAGCCGCCCCGCCAGCCCGCTGAAACCAGTGGCTGAAACCAGATAAAGACTAGGTCAGACATTTAGATTTGTAATCAATATTGCTCTTCTTGCTAATGTTTAATTCCGCCCACCTGCGTCAGCTCTTGAAGTTCCTTTGTAACTTTTTAAAAAATTGAAAGCAATACATTTTGTTATCAGCTCCTGTAGCCATGGATTCTTTTCTCTGTGCATGAGTTTGGGTGAATACGAGAATGGGACTTATCTTAAAAGCTTTTTGGAATTTTTTGGTGTTTCAAAATACTGTTTGCATTTTGGAATTTGAGTCAGTTCCACATAACCGTGAATCTCAGATCTGAGCAACAAGCTGCAGTGGTTTGATTCTATGCTAAGATATTTCATAGCAGAGAAGGCTGTAAAATGTTGCATTCAGCACCCATCCACTTTGGTTCTTCAGAAATTCCTTCATCAAAAATCAGATTAATTCAGCATCTGCTTCTGTGACGTGCGTTTGCGGCCAACAGTGTCTTCTAGATTCCAACAGTAAGTTTCAGAGAGCAATCAGAAAGCTGATTTCTGATCAGGCAGGGGTGGGGAGTTGGCCAGGGGAATATGACTATGGTCATTTACTTTCTGAACTCATCTTCTTCACATATGACTCCACTGGGAAGTTAACTATTCACATTGTAGATAATACAGTGAAATTTGATCACGGAACTAACAGAAACGGTTTAACTGGTTAATCAACTTCTTTCCTTATCACCAAAGTCACCTTCTCTCTTCCATTTTGGCAAATAAACGGAGGACTTATAAGAAGCTGGGTGGCCCCATCGGGTCATGGTAATATCTCTGGATAGAATCACCGGGAGGGAAAAATGAAGGAAGAAAAAGACAATAGCCACCCCATCCTATCACAGGGAGATCAAGGAAGCCATTTGACCCTGTCTTCAGATGCAAGGTCTAAAATGTGGACTTTTGACAGTATCTCCACATGAGGTCATCCTCAGAGTCACAGAGAAATACAGGTAAGAAGATAGGAAAATGATATTCCTCATGACTTTTTTCTTTCCCTTCAAAGTATTCCTGTTCTCTTCTCTTTTTTTTTGAAACAGAGTCTTGCTCTGTTGCCAGGTGCCAGGCTGGAGTGCAGTGACGCAATCTTGGCTCACTGCAACCTCTGCCTCCCAGGTTCAAGCAATTCTCCCGCCTCAGCCTCCCGAGTAGCTGGAACTACGTGCACATACCACTACGCCCAGCTAATTTTTTTTTTTTTTTTTTTTTTTTTTTT
>PVKV010037024.1:0-15195 GCA_004027835.1 Alouatta palliata
TGGCATTTCTCCCCATGCTGTCTCTCCCCAACTCCCCACCCCCCGCTGTCCCTCCCCTAGTTCCCCCGCAACAGAACCCAGTGTGTGATGCTCCCCTCCCTGTGTCCATGTGTTCTCATTGTTCAACACCTGCCTGTGAGTGAGAACATGCGGTGTTTGATTTTCTGTTCTTGTGTCAGTTTGCTGAGAATGATGGTTTCCAGGTTCATCCATGTTCCTACAAAGGACACAAACTCATTGTTTTTGATGGCTACATAATATTCCATGGTGTATATGTGCCACATTTTCCCTGTCCAGTCTATCATCAATGGGCATTTGGGTTGGTTCCAGGTCTTTGCTATTGTAAACAGTGCTGCAATGAACATTCGTGTGCATGTGTCCTTATAGTATAATCCTTTGGATATATACCCAGTAATGGGATTGCTGGGTCAAATGGAATTTCTATATATCCAAAGGATTATAAATCATTCTATTATAAGACAAATGCACAGGAATGTTCGCTGCAGCACTGTTTACAATAGCAAAGACTTGGAGCCAACCCAAATAAATGCCCATCGATGATAGACTGGACAGGGAAAATGTGGCACATATATACCATGGAATACTATGCAGCCATAAAAAACGATGAGTTCGTGTCCTTTGTAAGGACATGGATGAACCTGGAAACCATCATTCTCAGCAAACTGACACAAGAACAGAAAATCAAACACCGCATGTTCTCACTCACAGGCAGGTGTTGAACAATGAGAACACATGGACACAGGGAGGGGAGCATCACACACTGAGGTCTGTTGTGGGGGCACTAGGGAAGGGACAGTGGGGGGTAGGGAGGGATAACATAGGGAGAAATGCCAGATACAGGTGATGGGGAAGAAGGCAGCAAACCACATTGCCATGTATGTACCTATGCAACAATTCTGCATGTTCTTCACATGTACCCCAAAACCTAAAATGCAGTAAAATATAAAATAAAATACAATAAAATACAATAAAAAATAAATAAATAAATAAAAAGGCAATGAGGATGGTCTGCCACGCCTGGCTCTTTCTGACTTTCAGGGCTCGCTCGCTCCCTTGGAGTGTTCACAACCTACTTGCTGAATAATCTAGTCCAGAATTTTCGCTGAGAGTGACACCAAGCTCACTAGTCTAGAGAGTGTAAGATGCTTTTTGCATCCTGAAACTTCTGAGTACTTCCAGTCTGCCAACACCTCTCTCCCATTCCCTCAAAGATTGCTGACACCAGCTTCACGACTCTCTCCTGCCAATTCTCCTGGTGTTCTGGGGGCACAATACACGTGAGCCAGATCTGAAATAATGGATTCAACCTTCTTGTCAATGCCCATGGGACCCTTCCTGGTCTGATAACCATTTGTTTTAATATGGAACCATAATAGAACTTGAGCAAATTTTGCTTTCTCTCTGCCACTGATTAACTTTACTCTGCCCAAACAATTGGACCTAGGTTTTCTTCTCCTTGCTCCAAAGAGAAGTACAAAAATAGTGTCCTTTTTGCTGGTCACTGCACCTTCTTGCAAGACTCAGTTCTTGAGTTTCAGCTTTTCTTGACCCTGTTCTTTTTTTTATTATTATTCTTTTTTTTCTAATTTTAAAAAATATTAAAAAAAAAAATAAAACTTCTTTTTCTTTTTAAAGACGGGGTTTCACCATACTGGTCAGGCTGGTCTTGAACTCCTGACCTCAGGTGATCCGCCCGCCTCAGCCTCTCAAAGTGCTAGGATTACAGGCGAGAGCCACCGTGCCTGGCAACCCTGTTCTTTAAAGTCTATGTTGACATAACAACTCTCTCCTTCCAGCATTTGTTCAAATCCTAAAAATTTGAGTTGTATGAAGTATTCTCTACAGACCTATACTGGTCCCTGGAGGAATTAGACCTCCTTTTGGTTTTCAGGGGACTAGTCACAATAATAAGAGACATCTTTTACTGAGCACAGACTACGGTACTGGGTCCCATGCTAAATCCTTTATATACTTTGCTTCCTTTCATTTCCATCAGAACTCTATAAAGGAGCATTATTTTCCCCATTTTACAGATTAAAGACACTGAAACTCAGAGTAAGTAACTAGCCCAAGGTCACACAATGAGTAAAGAGCTGAGACAAAGCCCCAGGTCTCCTTTATACCAGCAAAAATGTAACTATAATATTTCTCCTTAAGAAACTCTCATCTCTTTTGAGTGGTCTTTCCTCAAAAGGGGTTTCGGGGCCATGAAGACACATCTATCTTTTCCCTGAATTCTTAAAAGAACTGCCTTCCTGGAAGACAGGGCAGGACTTCCCAAACGGTATTTGATGGAATTTTAATTTAAGAGGAGCCTCTAGAAAAACAGGTGTGGCAAGGGCTGGATGCAATATGCCACATCTCAGATTAGAGATTCACAAAATGTTGGCATTTTGGACTCTGAGGAGGATGATAGAGGGAAAATGAACTAGTTTCACTTTGTGTAAGCCAGCATTTTCCAACTGTAGCCAGAGAACCCTCTTTTCGCTGAACACCCAACAAAATCCCCTAAAATGCTGCAGGGACCTCCTCTGGGGACTATTGGCCCAGGGTTTTCCCTCCTGAACTCTGCCTGCCCAAGCTACTTTCTCACGGGGCTCACACTCCCTGCTGGTCAGAATTGGGTCCACAGCCGAGTTCACCCCATTATCTTCTGTGCCCCTGAGACGGATGTTTTCCAGGTGGTTGTCAATGATTCTCCACTGCTCACCTTCAACTCTGCCTGAGGCTGGGGAAGCTGAAGTTCCCCTGGGCTTGTCTTGGCATTAATTGTGTGCTTTTTACCTGGCATGCATCATCTTTTCTTTTCACTGGGCAGGGCAAACTATAACCATTCATACAATATAATTTTTTTTTAACTTTTCTTTTTTGAGTTTAAAGAGTCAAACGGTTCCATAAGGCTCATTATCATGGTCACTGTCTTCCCATGACCCCCTCCTCGGAGACAACTGTTACGTGTGTAGATGATTCTTTCAGTATTTTCCTTGATATTTTCAATATACTTTATTTCTAATTCCCGGTACTTTTCTTTTCTTTTTTTTTTTTTTTGAAACAGAGTCTCACTCTGTTGCCCAGGCTGGAGTGCAGTGGCACAATCTCGGCTCAGTGCAACCCCTACCTCCCAGGTTCCAGCGATCTCCTGCCTCAGCCTCCTACGTAGCTGGGATTACAGGCATGTGACTGTGCCCAGCTCATTTTTGTATTTTAGTAGAGACAGGGTTTCATCAGGTTGGCCAGGCTGGTCTCAAACTCCTGACCTCAAGCGATCTGCCCTCCTCAGCCTCTCAAAGTGCTAGGATTATAGGCGTGAGCCACTGCGCCTGGCCTAATATTTCCTTTTCATGCTTTACCTACTGACTTCCCACTACGGAAGATAAGCTTTTAGCTTTCTTCCATGCTGCTTTCCCACCTTCCCAGAATAACTGCACCATCAGTTTGTGTGGATTGGTATTAAGTGTTTACATTATTATGACTATATCAATGCTGTTTATAGCTGAGCCATGTATTATATTAATATACTTTCCTTTCTGTCCTAATTTTCTATTTTCCTTGCTTTTAATACCTGTCTTAGTTTTCTATGTGCTTACCACCAATTAAATTAGAATTACTATTTATTGGCTGGGTGTGGCAGGCCACGCCTGAAATCCAGGCACTTTGGGAGGCTGGGGTGGGAAGATCGCTTGAGCTCAGGAATTCAAGGCTAGCCGGGGCAACATAGTAAAACCCCATCTCTACCAAAAGTATAAAAAAATTAGCTGGGCATGGTGGCACGTGCCTGTGGTCCCAGCTACTCAGGAGGCTGAGGAGGAAGATCACTTGAGCTCAGGAGGCAGAGGTTGAGATCACACCACTGCATTCTAGCCGGGCAATAGAGTGAAACCCCATCTCAAAAAAAAAAAAAAGAAATGATTTACTC
Source organism: Alouatta palliata (assembly GCA_004027835.1). Taxonomy (NCBI): domain Eukaryota; kingdom Metazoa; phylum Chordata; class Mammalia; order Primates; family Atelidae; genus Alouatta; species Alouatta palliata. The sequence goes on from PVKV010037024.1 coordinate 3,938, forward strand.
TTACCAGTGGTACACAGATCCTCCTCCCACAACATTCAAATACTTCAAGTTTTTATCAATTTTATCTGCTTGGAGACATTTCTCCAGGGGATCCTTCCAACCTGCTCCCGCCTGAGTTGACTGCCTTCCGTTCCTGCTACACCATTGTCATCTGGGATCACTATCCCCTCCACCCTGGATTCTCCTTGCCTCTTTCTCATGTTGGATTCATTTCCTACCCCCATATGTGTTCCTCATTCATTCGGATGGAGAGTATCCTCTAGCTGATTTCTATTTTTTAGTATGCCTCTCTCAGCTAAATGATCTCTTCTGAACTGCCACCTTCAGTGGTTTCCAGGCAAACTAAAATACCAGCTTTCCTCCGTGCACCAGCATGTAGGTGTCCAAGCCCAGTTTCCAGGTATGTTTTCCAGTGACCTGGCATGTATCCCTCCACCTTTATCCTCTTTTACAGGCAATACTTGGTGAAGAAGCTCATATCTGGAGTCACACCACTCAAGATTCAGTTCCTGACTGATAATCCCTGTAGTCTGATGCTAGATAAGTTCTATAACCTGGCTGAGTCTCAGTGTTCTAAGTCACGAAACAGGAACAAGGGCATCCCACGATGCAGGGCCAGGCACACGGTGACATACAATAAAAACTGCCCACTCAGCCACAAAGACTGGCCCAGGATTCCTTCTGTATTGAGAGAACCGCACTAACGGGTGGCTTACGGGATGGCTTAGAGGTGCAATTGATCTAAATTGATCTATTTCGTCTTTACCACCTGTCTATATAACACATTCTATATTTGTTCTTCTCTCTGCATAAGGTGACTTTTTATAGATCCTAATATACCCTCTCCTTCCTGTGTCAAGGTAGATTCCTGATTTCTAGTACCGTACAGTTCATGGTACATGCCTTGATCACCCTAGCTACATGTAACAGATCAAAAGAGTCTCAACCATGCTTCCTTTCCACCCTGGTCTCTCTGAATGGAAAAGTCTTAATTTTTCCACAATTCAGTCAGTGACAGCAGGGGTGGAAAGGAGAGGAGCTGAACTATTGAGACTTCTTTTAGCCACAATCCCAGTCCTGTGACAGTCATGACGTCTGTACTGGCCACACAACTTGGGGCCTTTTCCTTGGGGACGCCTGGGAACAGGAACCAGGGCATTGAGCTTGGCAACTATTCAGAAGTGAAGTGGATTTGGCCTGCTGGGCCCAGACCAACCTCTGGCTTCTGCCCCCTCACCTGGGAGATTCTTCCTTTTGCTTTCTGATTGCTGACGAAAGCTTTGAACTTTCCAGAGAAAGAACCACCTGCAGGTCTTTAGGGCAGAACTGGAAAAGGGTATGGGTGTGAGATAGAGGGAAAGGGGACTAGTTCACTTCTGAAGTTCTGGTTAAGAACGAGGCTGTATAACCTGGTTATTCTGAGAAATTTTCTCATGAGGACAATACCAGGAGTAAAAAGCCACAAAAGGTGAATGGTAAATAGCAATACCCAAATAATAAAATGCAGCATTTTCTTTTTTTGTTTTGAGACAGGGTCTCAGGCTGGAGTGCAGTGGTGAGATCATGGTTCACTGTAGCCTCAACCTCCCAGAACCAGGTGATCCTCCCACTTCAGCCTCCTGAGTAGCTGGGATTACAGGCATGTGCCACCACAACTGGCTAATTTTTTGTATTTTTTGTACAGTTGGGGTTTGCCATGTTGCCCAGGCTAGTCTCGAATTCCTGGACTCAAGAGATCTTTCTGCCTCAGCCTCCCAGAGTGCTGGGATTATAGGTATGAGCCACCACACTCAGTTTAAAAATGCAGTATTTTCATTGTGAATATCCCAAAGGTAAAATGTGATCACAAAATGGTGGGGCAGAGTATGGCTAAAGAAGTCAGGATGAGTGAAATCTGCATTAGGGGATTTCCTTGACAACTATTAACTCCTCTGGGCACCAGGGGCCTCCATTCCCAGCCCTGCCCTCTGACTTGGGTGGGAGATTAGGACCCCTGCTCTCCTGAATGAGCTTGCTCTAGCCAGAACCCCAGCTTTCCTTTTTCTGAGACACCGAGTCATTTCCTTTCTCTAGCTCTTACCTTTGAGCCTTCCTTTTCCCTTCCCTGGAGAAGTGACTCATTGCTGAAGTGTTGGGTGACACCAAGGATCAAGGATGGGCGATAAAAATACTCCTGATTGTGCAACTCTTGGGAGGGTGATGCAGCATTTGGGCTGAGAATTCAAGCACCAGTGAGAATTCTGAAGTTGGGGTGTTAACAATGGCCATGGCTTCATCTCTTTGGGGAAGTGGAGCAAAGAATGGAGTTAAAACAGAAATTTACCCATGCCAGACTTGCTGTGAAGTCCCTTGCTCTGCCCTTTCAAATGTGTATTTCTGAGAAAGGCCTGTAAAGGCACTTGGTGTGACAACATGGATCACAGTGAGGGACGCAAAAAGGAGCCTGCTGTTCAGCAAGCAGGGAGCAGAGAGGCCTGGGCTGTTCTCATCAGCCCTGCAGAATCTGGCTGGGCTCTAAGAGCAGGGCTGTTTCTTTCTGGGCTTTTTTTTTTTTTTTTTTTTTTCCAGGGAAAACAACTGTACTTCCCCATCGTGGGAGTGTGAGGAAAGCTAACATGACAGAGAGGGCTCCAGGTTGGCCGCTGCACTGACACAAGAGACCCCTTGGAGCAGGGTTATCCAACGCTGCCCTTCATGCGAGCGCTACCAGCCACAGCCCAGCTGTTTCCCCAGGTGAAAACTCACCTTCCTTCACCCCAATTCACTAGTAGGTTGGATGCAAACGAGATATTTTCTTCTTCTAATTAATCTTCATGGACCTCATAGGCTGAGCAAAACAAAACACAATTTTCTCTAAAGGATGACTCCCTGGCCAGGTTACAGGCTGTTCAAGATGGGAATTAGAGGCAGCAAAATCACCCCAATCAAAGCCCAAACAGATAGGAGCAGAGACAATCATAAGAGTAGAGAGAAATGTATGTATATGTATGTGCATGTGTGCTGGGGAGGTGTTGCAAATGAGAACGTTATAGCAGAGGAATTCATGGTACAGAATCTTAACTCTCCAGGAAATTAAGGCAAAGAACTTTTTTTAAAAGGTCTTAAAAGCTGCTGGTGTGATTCCAAAAGACTGAGAAACTCAGCAGTGATGGTGAGTTCACTTTTTAGAGGTGCCTCAACTACAAAGTACTTCTCCCACAGTCAGGAACTTTTCCCCTCCAACACAAGTGTGCACACATGCATGTGTCCTGTCCCTCTCTGGGAGGGCACACAACTCAGAGAGCTTCCTAAGGGTCTGCAGCCTCAGGTGGTAAGTCACTGGCTGAGGGAGGAGGTGGTCCTAGAATACTGATGTGGGTTTCCAGCATCTAAGCAACAGTTTAGAGAAATACAGGCCAGGTGTGGTGGCTCATGCCCATGGTCCCAGCATTTTGGGAGGCCAAGGTGGGATGATCACTTGAGGCCAGGAGTTTAAGGCTACAGTGAGCTATGATCTTGCCACCACATTCCAGCCTAGATGACAGGAGACCCTATGTCTTAAAAAAAAAAAAAAAAAAAAGAAAAGAAAAGAAAAGAAAAAGAAAGCAAACCTCTCCACACAATTCACCTGACCACACATATCTTCTGTGCACTGTAGAGAGACCAAACTCCATAGTCCACGTCTGACCAGGTGATCTCAGACAGAGAGGATGCCCAGGAACTTTTCCCTCCTCAAATCCCTACAGATGCTGGCAGGCAGTCTTTAAACCAGGCTATCCTTGTTCGGCACAAAGGAGCTGCTTCTCATCCTTCCCAAACTCACCCGAGCAGGCAGTGGGAAGGGAGGCGCCAGCAAGCTGAAGGAGGCTTTTCTCAACTGATCATCTTGGGAAAAGCCAGATACAGATTTCATGGCTGGAATGCAAGGGTTGTGAAATGCTGAAGAAGCCCCAAAGAGGGCCAAGGACTCTCCTTCCGGGAAGGCAGTTGGAGGAGGGCTGGCAACAAAGAGCGGGAGAGGAGCAGGTTACCCAGGAAGCCTGCCTTTCTGGAAAGGAAGAAACAGACCCTCAAAATGGAAAGAAATCCCCTAGCCCTGAGGTGGTAGAGAGGCTAAAGATAGGGTTGTTTTTGTTTCTGCATATGAAGGAAATAAGGCCTTGTGTCACAAAACAATTTTGGTATAAATGAGCCAATTATGACAGCTTGTTATTTCTGGGATTTGGAATCACTGAGGCTCACGGCATCTCCTAGGAGTTATTTAACTCCCCTAGAGTTAAATAAGCCCAATATGCTTCTAATATGAGGCTTTGGCCTTGTCCTCAGTGCCATGTGAGAGGTCCCTATTCATGCTGCAACTAATTAGATGAATTCCACCAGTAAGGGTCATTATTTTCTCAGAGATATAGTCTGATGTGTCCCACATGGGGTCTCTGAGAATGGGGTAAGGAAGATTACACCCGTTTTAATGGCTGATAGATGGCTGTAAGCTCTATCCCTTTGTAACTGTGGACAACATACTTATTAGCCTCTCTGTACCTCATCCATTAAAGGGGAATATATAAGATTACGGCCACAGGGTGGCTATGAGGATGAGTTAAATGAATGGCGGTAGATAGTAGCTGACACATTACCTAGCACAGAACAAGCACTAATAAAGTGTTAGCTGCTGCTGAGGTGTGAAAAGAGCAAGTGTTTGACACCCCCAAGTAGGCCAGCACCCAGCTGCTAATGCCCAGGCTTCTTTAGCTGCTTGGAGCCTCTCATCTAGCTCTGTATCTTCCGCAGACCACAGACAAACCCGCAAAGACCTATGCATCAGAGCTCCCCGGCCCAGAGGTCCTTACTAAGGGGAAATGAGATGTGCAGACAAAATATGGCCCATGCTGGCTGCACCTCCACAGGGAGAGGAGCAAACACTGGTGCCAGCACATTTTGGGTCAGCTTTCTCAGTTGCAATCCATGTGGTGTATCTGAAACGGGGTCAGGTCCCAGAGTGGGCAGCACAGATATTACCATCAAGCTCACTGATCTGAACTGAGTCCATCATCATCGATCCTGAGATAACAGGAGGCTTGAGTCTGACAGGCTCGAAGGGTGTGCTGGAAAATGTTCTTGGCAAAGGAGGAGGAGAAACCATTTCTCAACCAATTGCTGACAAATTGGTAACCAGCACCAAGAGCCTCAGAAGAAACATTCTAAACCCCTTGGACTGCAGATCCTGGCACTTTAGAGTCCTGACTGGGCATTAAACCTTCAGGAAGGGGAGACAACCCCTGGCACCTCGAATCTATTCCTGCCCCTCTGTCTGTATCTCAGCCAACTCAAGCCAAAGGGTAGAAGCTGCAGCCTCTTCGCCTTATGTCTACAGAGCCTTTGGACCAGAACCAATACCCTACAGCCCAGTCAGGGTGTGGGCTGAGTCTGGGCTTATGTGTATGTCTAGGAGCCCAGAGCCGTGTGCCCCCTTGCAATGTCTGGGGGTGCAGTAGCTGGAAGTGCCCCCCAGCCAGTGAATGAGATCTCAGGCCTGTCCCAGATACACAAGAGGGGCAAGAAGGGTGTATCTCTGCAGGAGCCTGTGCCCTTCTGCCTAGAAACCCCAGGCTTCTAGAGGCAGAGAGCCATCTGGACTGAGACTGTCTCCAAGTTATAGGCCTTCCAGTACCTCTGGCTTCCCAACAGTGCCAACAAGGTCCAAAGCGAGAAGCCAAGCTTAGGGAATGGGAAGGAGTATAGCCCTGGGAAGGGTCCAGACTCACAGGTAGAGAGCTTCCATATGTCCTATGACCCAGTGTGGCCATCTGCTGCTGCCAGGGGACAATCAGGATGCCTCAAGCCAGCTACTTCAGGTCAGCTGGCTGGATAAACCCACAGGCTGGAGTTAAAAGCTGTGGTGGCGGTGAAGCCTTCTCCAGGCTCTTGCCAAAGAGCTCAACTCTCAGGACAGCCCTGTTCCCAGAGTAACTCTATTCCAGTCAGGTCCCAGGAGGCAGCCTCAACTTTAACCAGCCAGGCCTCCCCTGTGCTATCTTCTTGAGTTCCTTCCTCTGCTTATTAAAATTCTAAGGCGCCCTCAAGGTCCATGCCATGTTCTTCCTCCTCCAAGACGCCCTCCTTAACTACCCTAGAGCCTGTGGACCTGTCTTTTCTGTAACGCACTGAAGCATTACTATTTCTGGGAACCACGATCAGTAACTGGAGCTAGAATCCAGAGAAGCAGCCATTTCCAACAAATCACATCTACAGCCAGACGCATGCCATTAAAAGGAAGATCCTGCACAACCCAGATGGCCCCCTGGGTCCTGAGCTTGTCAGATAGCAAATGTGTACTAAAGACTTCTTAGAAGAAGGCTAGATCACCCTGGTCTTGCAGGATGATTGACCCCCGCTTTCAGCCCAAGGCACAGCAATTTCCTCCCTGGCAGGCAAGATTCCTGTTTTGGGCTGCCAGCCCCCAGGTATCTCCTGCCAGCAGCTATTCCCTAGAGCTGCCCTGGCAGAGGGGGGTGCCCAGGTCCAGCCCTGTCCATCACTCATCCCCTCTATCAGAGGAAGAGAGGTTGGCAGGAAGCGGATCTGACCTCTGGGGTGGCCATAGTCTCTCCTAAGGGCTACAGGAGCCCCTGGACAGGGAGCAGAGGCCTGCAAAGGACTTCCTTTCCCTTCCCTGGGCCCCAGGGAAGAGAGGCAGGAAGGGCCTTAAATGCAGGCATCCAGTATGGGGCTGGCCAGAGAGGGAGGCCCCCAGGGTTGCAGCTATCAGCCAGAGACCAGGCTCCAGGAAGGAAGGAAGGGCAACTCTAGCCGAGACTGAGATAAGGAGGGAACCGTGCTCAGCACAATGGGCTCCCACAAGGCTGGGAGGCCCCAAGTCAGATTTCACCCCAACCTGGCCTCCCGTCTGTTCACACGGCTCATGTAAATATTTACTGATGTTTATATTCACGGTCTGCTGGGTCCCCTCTGAGGCCCTCTCTTATGACCCGCAGATAGATCTGTGTGCCCCAGACCATGCCTGCCCTTAAGCCTAGAGGCCCTGGGCCCATCCAGCAAGGGCTATGTAAATTGTTCTCTCTCATGCAATCCACAGGGACAGGCCCTTCAGAACAAAACTGTCCTCTTCTTCCAGCCCTGGAACACTGGGGAACTTACGGGGCCCGGTCGTGGGCGAGGCCGTTCTGCCGCTGAGGGTTGATTGGTGGAAGGACAGGTTTGCTGTTGATCTCGAGTCCTCTCCTCAAGGTCTCCCGGATCTGCTCTGTGTCTGCAACAACACCACTAAGTTGCCTGGTGGCCCAGTGGGCTCCCAGCAACTCCCACCCTGCTCTTGAAACCTGGCTTAGCAGAGGTGCTAAGAAAAACTACCACGCTGGTCCTCTCTAGGCATCCAGATGTGAGTGCTGAGTGAGTACAGACTGTGAGGGGACAATCGTGTTCTTAAGAAGCTCTGGGTTGGAAGAGTGCCATTCTTGTAGAAGACAGAGGTAGCCTCTAGAGTTCAGAAGGGTGGTCTCTCCCATCCTTTTCCTTCCTGTGTCACAGGCCCGAGGTTTACCCTTAACATGGTCAATCCCCAGTGGTCAGTCTCTGTGTGGAGAATGGATGTGAGTTAAGGCCGCAAGCGCCCTGCCATGAATGGGCAGCTGCCTCTCACACATCTTTCTGGGTTCTGGGTGGTCAACTAGCATCTGACCCTGCCACCCCTTCCCCTTGTACTCAAGTCAGCGAGATGTTGAGATCATCTCTCACCTTGGCCTAACCCAGGAAACTCTGCCTCTCCATAGAGAGGCAAGGGCCAGGAGGTAAAAGAGTTCCCTTGGTGGAATTATTTCTTTGCAAGGTGCTTTGCTGGTCTTTGGGGTGAAGCTTACTAGTCTGCTCCGCTATACTGAGATTTGGATCTAACATTTATCTCTGCAAATTGTAAACACATATAAAAAAGCAAATTAAAATTAGTTGCTCAAAGGGTGGCCTCAGACTGGGAAGGAGATGATTACTAAATTTTCTTTTTTTTTTTTTTTTTTGAGACGGAGTTTCGCTCTTGTTGCCCAGGCTGGAGTGCAATGGCGTGATCTCGGCTCACCGCAACCTCCGCCTCCTGGGTTGAAGCAATTCTCCTGCCTCAGCCTCCCGAGTAGCTGGGACTACAGGCACGTGCCACCATGCCTGGCTAATTTTTGTATTTTTAGTAGAGACGGGGTTTCACCATGTTGACCAGGATGGTCTCGATCTCTTGACCTTGTGATCCACCCGCCTCGGCCTCCCAAAGTGCTGGGATTACAGGCGTGAGCCACCGCGCCCGGCAATTACTAAATTTTCTAAGTATTTAACTTGTTACAGTGAGATGGATTACTTCTATAATTTTAAAAAAATAACCAATAATGATTGAAATTTTAGACAAGACTATGACTGCCTCTTTAAATCATCTCTTTGGTCAAAAGCAACCAAATGATTCTAATAACTGTATACCCTCTCTTTGAGCCTCCAATAGGCTTGGCATAACATTAGAACAAACAGGAAGGAAAGAAAGGGCTCGGCCGGGTGTGGTGGCTCACATCTGTAATCCCAGCATTTTGGGAGGCTAAGGCAGGTATATTGTTTTGAGCTCAGGAGTTTAAGACCAGCCTGGGCAACATGGCAAAACCTCAACTCTACAAAAAATACAAACATTAACCGGGCGTTGGTGGCATACATCTGTAGTCCCAGCTACTTGGGACACTGAGGCTGGAGAATCGCTTCAGCCTGTGAAGTGGAGGTTGCAGTGAGCCAAGATCAAGCCACTGTACTCCAGCCTGAGCAAGAGAGACCCATCTCAAAGAAAAAAAGAAAAAAAAAAGGGCTCAAATATTTGCACTAGGGGTTTAAGTCTGTCCTTTACAGAATGAACAAAAACCTTTTATAAGTATTATCATATGTGTATTTTATTCAGGGCTGTAGATATTCTTCAAAAAATAAAAGATGGAAGAATGAAGAAAGGAAGTAGACAAAGAAGCTGTCAACACATGTCTATGTAAGTGGCTGCTTTCCTTTGCAGTTAGTTGGAGACGCCCTCTGCTAAAAACCACAACTGTTTCTGTAGCCAAGGTCAGCACAGGGAGATTCCAACAGGACAGCCACATCCTCCTTCCCCAAGACCCCATCCGGAACGCAGTGCAGAGGCCCTGCCCACAGCGCCTAACCCTGTATCTGTATGACAGGAGGTGGGGCAATTTGCAAGCTGGCCTCATACTCAAGCCTCTCTTGTCGAAGGCCTGGGAGGGCTCGAGGCCAGAGTGAGCCTTGGATCTGGCATGTCCTTCAGGCCAGAGCTGGGCCCTGTGTCAATTCCGTGGGTGGCCGACACTTGTTCTCTTGCACTTGGGTGGACTATGGACTTTTCCTGTAACTGTTCTAAGGCTTCCACTCACCTCCATGACCTCAGATTGCAAGGGGCAAATCTAGAACACAATGGTGCCTGCTGGTGATGCATTTGAAATACACACAGGAAACACAGCTAGAAATGGGCCAATAAAGCTCCCTTAATTCCACCCTGCTGGAAGACTTCACTTGCTGTTTAAATTAGGCCAGGAAATAAACCATTGAATGGGTTGTTTTTGTTAGATACCTATCCTAGAGAGCCTGGAAACCAGGCCTGGGGAAAAGGAAGGAGGAAGGCTGGGAGAAGGCTGGGTGATGGCTCCCACCTTTGCCAGAGAGCCGCCGGGGCTGTGTGCCAATGCAGATGCTCCGGCTGTCCTCGTCATCCTCGGGGGGCCGGCTCAGGTCATCCCAGGCACATTTGGCACTGACACCACTCAGGTTGGAGCCGTCTGTCTCGATGCCTTTGTCAACTCTCTCCTGCTTGAAAAGAGCCAAAGAGCCAGAGTTCTTTCAGAGAACTGGTGGCCCAAGGTCACCACCCTTTCAGCCACCACTCTTACAGTATTTACTGAGCCCCTGTGGTGCTGAGCACAGGACAGATGCTGGAAGAGCAGGGTCTCTGACCTTGTTCTGCCCTGGTTACCAATGCATGATAGTCTCTGCCAGCTCTTGGACTCCTCCAGGGTAACCAGGGATTAGGGGAAGTCAGGAGGAATCCAAATCTCAAGCGAAGCATCTCCTCTACTATCAACTTTCCAGTACAATGGCCTCTACCTGTTTCAGAGCCCCAAACCTGTCCCTGCCAGACTGACTGGTCGAGCTGATGTGGCCATGAGAGAACCCACTCCTCTGAGAAGAGGTGTGATCCTTCCTCTCCTCCCAATCTTCCAGCCAGAACCTCCCAGTCACTGCTGTAGAAGACAGGGTGGAAGCCTGCCACAGGCAAGAGGCCGCACCTGCAGTTTCTCCTTCTAACAGCTAGAGGGTGTGGTCACACAAGGAAGAGCCACCGGAGAGCAGAAGGCTGGACTTCCCCCAGCTGCATTGGTTCCCTTGTTTGGCAAAGGACTCTGGATAGAGATTGCTTCCTATTTCTTAGACCGAAATGGAGGCCTGGAGTGCAGTGACTATCTGCAGATGCCCTTTCCCCACCGAGACCCTGCCTTTGTGCAGGCCTTGGTATTGCTGAGTCCAAACACTCTCCAAATGGCCTCAAAGAAGAGTTGTACTCAAAGCATTCCTGGATTTTCTGGTCAAACATAGTTCTGTGATGCTGGGCCTTGAATTAAAAGTCATCTGGAATGCTCTATGCCCATGTGGACCAAATAAAGCTTGTGACTGAGCACCTCAACAAGAATCTGTGCTTCCTGGCTCCATGGGTACCACACTGGCCTGTTGGTCAGCCCGGGAGCCCATCTGGGGAAAGCACAGGTACTGTCCTTATTTTCTGGGACCAGTCAGCAAGTGGCTCTGCCCCAGATGCCTCCTTCCCATCAGTTATCTCCTCCTTTCAAGTGCTAACGCTGGCCTGGGCAAAGCTGGAGGCTCCAAGCAGGAAGAGGCTAAGCAAGGAAACGCTCTGTGTACTCTGGGTAGGAAGTGCGTATACCCTCGTGTGCTCAGGGGTAGTCTGAGCTTTTTCCTCTCCACTGGCTGCCCTGGGGTCCCTCACTTAGGTAAAGAGTTGCAGGTAGGTGGATCACGAGGTCAAGAGATTGAGACCATCCTGGTCAACATGGTGAAACCCCGTCTCTACTAAAAATACAAAAATTAGCTGGGCATGGTGGCACGTGCCTGCAGTCCCAGCTACTCGGGAGGCTGAGGCAGGAGAATTGCTTGAACCCAGGAGGCGGAGGTTGCGGTGAGCCGAGATCGCGCCATTGCACTCCAGCCTGGGTAACAAGAGCGAAACTCCG
>PVKV010037025.1:0-15194 GCA_004027835.1 Alouatta palliata
TTTTTTTTTTTTTGAGACGGAGTTTCGCTCTTGTTACCCAGGCTGGAGTGCAATGGCGCGATCTCGGCTCACCGCAACCTCCACCTCCTGGGTTCAAGCAGTTCTCCTGCCTCAGCCTCCCGAGTAGCTGGGACTACAGGCACGTGCCACCATGCCCAGCTAATTTTTGTATTTTTAGTAGAGACGGGGTTTCACCATGCTGACCAGGATGGTCTTGATCTCTTGACCTCGTGATCCACCCGCCTCGGCCTCCCAAAGTGCTGGGATTACAGGCATGAGCCACTGCGCCCGGCCTACTGGCTTATTTTTAATGTGTAGCATATTATCTGAAATGTACCATTTACTCAATGACTGTTTGTTGATTCATTTAGCAAACTTTGCTATAAAAAAAGATAGAAATTTTTCATATTATAAAGAAAATAGCAGTGTAGATGTTATTTCAGAATCTAATTAGATCTACCTTAGCAATTTTCACTTACATTTAACACCCCTGAAAGATGAACATCTGACATCTTCTTAAAGCTAACATTGAATAGCAGCTCATTCAAGATTTCCTTTACTCTGTTTAAATTGTTACTTATTTTATCAAGACACTGTTCCATCCTTTTGAGCCTTATAGAATGAGTGTAAATTATCCTCCACTTCAGAGTCCTTCAAATACTTGAAGACAGCTACAATTCCTTTTTTATCTCAGCTTTACACAAAATGTCCTCAGTGTTTTTTCTATTATAAAATGATTTCCAGACTCCTCACATTATTATCTGCATTCTTTCTTTAGTCATTCACTTTAATGTAATATTTATGTCTTTGATTAAAGTAATAAATAGAGGAAAAAATTAGAAATTGGAAACAAGCATCTAGAAATTTTCAGTGGTTCCTCGAATTTTTCCATTTAAAAATATGTATGAATTAAAATGTGAAGTCCTCTCTTCTGCCGTCCAGTCTCACAAGGTAACCTCAGTCAATAGTTTGAGTTGAATTCTTCCATGATGTCATCTTTGCTTATTCAAACATGCTCAAGCACACACACACACACACACACACACACACACACAAATGTGTCTTTTGGAGTTTTATTGTATTTTAAAGAAAATGGAATCTTGTCATAGTATTGCTATGTCATGTTTCCCCATGAAAAATCATCAGTTGTTATTGCCTTTTGGTTACACTTGAATTCATCAATAGACCTTTTAAAATGTTACCTGTAGGACTAAATATAAATTCTGATAATTCAGATGTGATTAACTTTTTTTTTTTTTTTTTTTTTTTGAGACAGAGCCTCGCTCTGTTGCCTAGGCTGGAGTGCAGTGGTGCAATCTCAGCTCATTGCAACCTCTGCTTCCTGGGTTCAAGTGATTCTCTTGCCTCAGACTCCTGAGCATCTGGGACTACAATTGTGAGCCAGCATGTCCAGCTAATTTTTGTATGTTTAGTAGAGACTGGTTTTCACCATGTTGGCCAGGATGGTCTTCATCTCTTGCCTTTGTGATCCACCCACCTCAGCCTCCCAAAGTGCTGGGATTACAGACATGGGCCACTACTCCGGGCCTACAGTTGACTTTTATTAAGCATTTACTAGATTCCAGACACTGAATCTGTCACTTAAAATGTTATATCATTTGAATTATGAAAACAATATATGAAGTAGTCTTTCAATCTCACATGTAACAAAATATGTTTAGAGAGAGCAGTTAAATTGCTCAGAATCAATCGTAGATAGCCATTTACAAAAGCTGTGTATATAGTTATTCATTTATACCTCAATTTGATTCAGGGAGCATTTCAGACCATTTTCAAGGCTACACAAGTGCAACTGTATAGTTTAAATGTGAAAAAAATAGATAAAAAGGAAAAAATATTCAAGACTGAGAACACAAAATGAAGTTAGTAATGAGACTAGCAAAAGAAAAATAATAATTGCATACCTGCTATAGATGACCAAAGACCATATTATGGATATTCTTGGCACTGAATCAATGGCCTGCTATTAGATTCATAAAGCCAATAAGAGAAAAAAATATTTTTAAAAATAAAAATGCAGTTAGACATGGCACTAAGAATAAAGAATCTCTGCTAAATATCCTTAGAGAAAGGACTCAGAGGAATATGTGGAAATGCATATTTTTATAAAATATGTAGTTATAAATTTTAATATTTTATAAAAATATGCAGTTATAAATTTCACTTGGTTTTTATTTACAGTGTTTCTTGCTATAGCCAATGCCCTGACACCAAATTCTAGACCAGTAAAGGCAATTTTCTAGGAAATCCAGAATTTTATGTTCTAGATACCGAGAAATCTGTTTTTTTGTATACTTTATCAGTGGTAGAGATGGTAGAGTTTAGGACATCAGGAGGAATAAATGATTGTAAGTCTTTTAAGTAATCCTTTATACATATATAAAATATATGAATATACATTATATATATGAAGAATTATATATAAATATATATGATATATATTATGTAATATATATCATATATATGTGCCTTTAAAGATAAAAATCCTAAAACATGTATGAGAAAAGAATAGAGTAAGTCAAGATGCTTTAGCACATAGGGAGATTAGGACTTTTTTATATATACTGTGTGTATGTATAATATACATTATGGTATATATACCATATTTTATAGGGTATATATAATTTTATATATTTTTATATGGTATATATTTTATTATATATTATATATGGTATATATTTTTATTATAATATATAATTAAATATATATATTTAATAGTATATATAAATATATATTAGATACTATATAAAATATGAATGTAATATATATTTAATTATACATATAATTAATTATATTTAATTATATATATTTAAACATATAAAATATAATATAAAATTAAATATATAATTTTGTTATGTATTTTGTATGGTATATATAATATACATTATGGTATATATTATATATTTTATATTGTATATATAATATATACCATAATGTATATTATACATATAGTATATGTAAAAATATGTATACATAAAGTATATATAGTTCTACGTATATGTGTGCTTATGTATATAGTAATTAAATGTTAGATAATCATAAAGTAGTGGCTAAAAATCCTATGTCATTATGAGGATAGGTCTAAACCAAAGATTGGGGATTGTAATTGTGATAGACCTGATCACATTCGAACTCCAGTGTTTCTAATCTGCCTGTAGATGTCCCAGTGCAGAGTATGGAAGAATAATTATTTCAATTGATCTGGCAATTATGCCTCCATTAACATTGACTAAGTTTCTTATGAGTGGTGAAATGTGCCCACCCTGAATTGCTTTCACCCTATTTCTAGTTCTTTTATCCCCCAGGGAAAAAATATACACTATTGGTTTTCATAGAAATTTTTCAGAGTCCAGGAAAAAAATCATGGGAAACTATTATAAAATATCATAGTAAGCAGACATTCCTGGGACCACACAACTGCAAAAGAGGCATATCAAGTGGTAAATGAACTGTTGAAGTCATTCTGCTGCCAAATACATTTTTACCAGAAATAACTTTCCTAAGCTTACTGCAAGATCAGAATGTGTTAGATTTCCACGTGAAGAATCTCTGTTGATGATGGCAGCAGCAGGAAATCTTGTGTAGACCAGCTATTCCCTGTGTGTAGAATGACATGCTTACTACTGAGGGCAGCTCCAAAGGCCACCAAGAGCTGTGTCATTGGAGAGATTGGTGAGAGTCGTGGGAGACTGAAATTCTTTTCCCTCTCTGTAGACAATGAAGTAACAGTCCATTTCCTCATTGATAGGCATGAAGATAGAAAAGGAAGGATATCTGAAGTGAGAGAAGAGGCAGGATCATCCTGGAATAAGCCCCATATAGGAGGAGCTAGTGGTAGCTATGGGGATCACAGAAGGCTGGAGACATAGGCTTTGTTTCTATAGGTAGTTATTTGTAGGGAGGCATGGGCAGCAGATGAGTAGAGAGGAGAAAATGTAGCTGAACATGTGGACTAGAACCTAAGCATCTCAGCCAGATTCCAGAAATCATTTATAGACTATAGCACTCAGATCGGGAATTCCTACAAATGAAAGCAGCCAAGAGCAACTTGGTTCTACTTCCAAATGACTAAATTTTTTGTCAATTAGCATGCTCCATAAAATGGAGATATTTAATAAAAATGTAAGAAATCTCAATTTTTGGCTCATGCATGGAGATATTCAACTTTGCAGGCTAGAGAAACTTTGAGTATGAAAAAGAATAAATAAAATTAATTGGAAATTTTAAACTAAATCAAAATCATGTTTTTTGACTTCTGTCAAGTTTGAAAAAGTTTTACATACAAAGAAGTTCCAACTGATCTAATCAGTTGAAAAATAGAAGAAAATGAGTTGCTATGTAGAACTGTTAACAGAAGATTTCAGTCACAATCCTGGTTAGCAGCAGCTTGTAATCCTTATTTGAATAATATGTTTTATAACCATGGACAAATCACTTCACTTTCTGGACCTCAAGTCTATCATTCTTCAAATGCAAGTTGGTATTAGGCTGCCACCAAGGGCATTTTTAGAACATAAATTTACCATCCTAGTAAATAAGGAGACACCTTTTCTTTAAAAGAGAGAGAGAGAGATTTAATATTACTAACATTCTCATTTTATAATCCAAATAGAGTTGATATGTTTTCTCATATCCCTCAGTCAGTTGGGATTACTTATTTCTAGTAACATTTACTTCAAAGAATATGACTTGTTAAACCTTAAGAAATCAAGAATATGTTGAGATTACTTATCTACCCACTGTGAACCACCAAGCTAAGGCATCTTGACTCACTCCATTTTCTCATACATTTTTTAGTATTTTTATCTTTAAAGGTACAGAAAATCTTTTGAAATATAATACCTATATAAACAAGAAAACATGAAACTAGACATAATTAATAATTTTTATTGAACATTTTGTTTTCTGTGCAGATTGAAGTCCATGATGATATTTATTTTTCTCTTTATTGTCCAACTCCTGAAAGAGACATTTTACAGCTCTCACCTGCCTTGTGATGTCTTTGATATTTACAATGTAGGAAAGAGTATAATTTTCTTGCAGTCAAAAACTGCTACTATTTTCCCCTTAGCAATATTGATGCCCAGCCTGAGCAATGAGTGTTTTATATCTAAGTAGTATGAATAAAGGTTTGCAACACATCATTTATAAAATTAAGGAGTTCATAAAAATATTTTGCAAGTTGAGGAATAGCTATATTTACTTAATGAATTTTCATCTTAAACTTCTCTGATTTTATATATTGAAATGAAGAAATCATTCAAATTATCCATGTGCTGAGCTGGGATTTGTGCAAAAAGTTGCTCCATTCTAAAAGATACGGTAGGAACTTTTAGAAAAGATGGTAGCTAGTAGTTTTGCTCTTAAAGGGAAAATAAGCCAAGATTTAGTAATTTAAAATATGCATTTTATATACTTAAAGATAAGGTAATTTGCTATGAAGTCAACTAGGTAAAATATACATTTCAAGGTAATGCATCCTAACTATAAAATATTAGTGCTGTTGGGTCGGGCGCGGTGGCTCACGCCTGTAATCCCAGCACTTTGGGAGGCCGAGGCGGGTGGATCACGAGGTCAAGAGATCGAGACCATCCTGGTCAACATGGTGAAACCCCGTCTCTACTAAAAATACAAAAATTAGCTGGGCATGGTGGCACGTGCCTGTAGTCCCAGCTTCTCGGGAGGCTGAGGCAGAAGAATTGCTTGAACCCGGGAGGCGGAGGTTGCGGTGAGCCGAGATCGCGCCATTGCACTCCAGCCTGGGTAACAAGAGCGAAACTCCGTCTCAAAAAAAAAAAAAAAAAAAAAAAAAAAAAATTAGTGCTGTTTTCTGTGAACCATATTTATGTAATAAAAACAACAGTCACATTTATTCAACAAATATTTTAGTTCATTTCATGCATGTGTATAAGAAATACACACATGATTAAGGTCTGGTTCCTCTTCAAGGAATTTTCTGCTAACACGGGAAAGATCTAGAGACCAGTAAGTATTTAAAAAAGGCAGGAAAAACTAAGTGATCAGAAGAGAAATGAACAATGATTGGAATTTAAAGGAAGATGAGTATACTCCTGGTTAGGGTAAGCCTTAATGGAGGAGGGGCTCTGTGAGTTAATCCTTGGAAAAATAGTAAGACTTTGATGGGCAGAAAGGTTGATTGTTGTGTTCTGCTCAGAATCATTACAGCAGTAAAACTGCACAGGTCTGAGAGTATGAAGGGGTATCTAGAGAATAAGTTGGAATGATTATTGATTCAGATGAATGGATAGATGCAATAGGAGATGTAGCTCCTATAAAAGTAATTAAGACAAGTTCATGGAAAGTATTGAGCACCATAAAAGGAATTGAAATTCTATTCTTCAAAAGAAAGAAACAAAGGTTTTCTAAAGGGGAATTTTGTGATTTAACTTGTAGTTTAGGAAAATAACATAGAGGCCATTTGTGTATTTAAAATATAAATTCAATTATAAATTTCAAAAACAAATCAATATTATAATCAGATTAATCTTTATGTTAAATAATTCAGATATTTATTTTTGAAATTTAGGAATGCTTCTCAGATCATGAACTTAAGAGTTTGCTGACATTTAAAAAATATGTGTGCTTTAACTAAGGAGAATATATCACAGGTTTTCTTGGAAAGCTAAACATTGACATAAAAATATGTAGAACAAACTTTTAACGCTAAAAAGAGAGTCGTTTGTTGCAGGTCATGTTCCCATCGCAACGACATAAAAGACAGATTAATGTTTAAATTTATGTTTTCTAAGGCATAAGAGATCTGTGAGAAAGGGAGGATTAAATGAATAGAAATTCTAGTCATTTTCCTCTCTAGGATCATTTGCAGATTTGCAATCTTGGGATAAAAATCTGATTTTCCCTTGAAGAAGAATGTTGCTGGATGAAGAGAAACTAGACATTCTGTGGTTTATTGGGCACAATGTGAATAAAATTGGATTTCCAAACAAGGCTGATTTTTTCGCAACATGCATGCTGTAGTTTGGATGTTTGTCCCCCAACACTGCATGTTGAAATGTGCTCCCAGTGTTGGAGGCAATGGCTCATGGGAGGTGACTGGGTCATGGGAACAGATCCCTCATAAATAGATTAATAACTTCCCTTGGGGAGGGAACTGAATGAGTTCTTATTCTATTAATTCCTGCAAGAGTTCTCTGGTAAGGTGGTTGTTGAAAAAAGCCTGACATCTCTCGTCTTGCTCTCTTACTTTCTCTCTAACTATGTGATTTTGGCACGTTTGCAGAGGCAAAGTGGATGTAGCCTAAATGCCCACCAGAAGCAGATGCTGGCACCATTCTTCTTGTATAGCCTGAAGAACTATGAGCCAAATCAACCTGTTTTCTTTCCAAATGTCCAGTCTCAGGTTTTCCTTGATAGCAACACAAATGAACTAAGACAATACATTTGCTGAAACCTGAGTCATGCAGAAAGTAGAGGGTTTCTAATAAGTGGACTTGAAATTTCCCATAGTCTCTCATTATTTAGAAAGCCAAGTTCCACTTGGGGAATGGTACTTTCCCCAAACACATGGGTAGTCACCTTTTCAAAATATTTACCAATCTTTAACACAGTGTGGGAGCCATAGAGAAAAGTTCAAAACCTCTGAAGGAAAGATTAAACCTCTCATAAATATTGTCTCTAAAGAGTTTGAGATAGCCAGGCTCTTCTCAAAAGAATGGGAAGGAAATGCCTGAGCTATGGAGGAGAACCAAAAACATAGTTTTATTCCCAGATGTTTACTCAAGCTTCTAAAAGAGAAAAAGAGAAACTGTGGGTTGTTTTCAGTCTTAGGCAATCCTGAATGTAATTTCTATGAATATTTACAGGCAAATCTTTGTGTGGGTATAATTTTTTATTTCTTTCATGTAAATATTTAGGAGTGAGACTGATGGCTCAGGTAGTAAACGTACATCTAAATTTATAAGAAATTCCAAACTGTTTTCTAGGGTACCAAAGTACTTTAATTCATACTAGCAATTTATGAATGCAATGTTGCTCTGCATTTTTCACCATCACTTGGTATTATCGGCCTTTCTAATTATAGCCATTCTTATTGGTGTATATTGATATCTCATTTTGGTTTAGTTTTTAATTCTGTGAAAACTAATGGCATTGAGCATTTTGTTATGCATTTATACGCCCCATTTTCAGACGTCTTTTGTAAAGTGTCTTTACCAAACTGTTGTCATTGCTTTTAAATCTTTTGCCTTATTATTGTTTTTGTACTACTTTACATATTCCAAAAACAATTCTTTTATTAGATATATGCACCACAAATATTTTTCCTCTTCCAATCTGTGGTTTGCTTTTCTGATATTAAGAATGTTTTTGAAAAGTAGTTAATTTTAATTAACTTCAGTTTATTGACTTTTACTTTTATGTTTCATGTTTTTTGTGGCCTATCCAAATAAGATACCTGTGTTTAGATGTCTAAAAAGATAATACAAGTAGGAGAAAATTTTTACAATATATCTTCCCAACATGAGACTCATATTTTGAGTATATTGAGGATTTCTATGAAGCACTAAGAAAAAAACAACCCAATAGAATATGAACAAATTCTTTAAAGTAGGTGACAACCAAATGGCCAATGCACATTTGAGAGATGCTCAGCTTTACTGGTCATCAATAAAACGTAAATTAAAATCACAACTGGGTACCACTACATATTTAGCAAAATGTCTCACCTGAAAACAAAATACAACAACCAGAAACATAACTAGGATATGGAGCAATTGGAAAACTTATACATTATAGATGGGCTATAAATCAGTAAAACGGCTTTAGAAAACCTTTTGCCAGGCTGTGCTAAAGCTGAACACACACAGACTCTGTAATCCATCAATACGTGTCCCATGTAAATGCTGAATGGAAATGAAAGCATATGTTCACCCAAAGATGAGTAGAATGTTCATAGCAGTGCTATTCAAAAGAGCCTAAACCAATAACTACCCAAGTTTCCATCCATTATTCCAATATAGAAAAAATGTGGGACAATCACTCAATCAAGTATCACACAGTAATGAGAATGAACAATTTATAACTACATACAACAGCATGTATAAATATTACAAATATAATAGTGAGTGAAAGAGGCCAGACACAATGCAGACTCTATGTCTCTATTTACATCAGAAGAAAACAAGAAAAACTAATTAATGCCGTTAGAAATCAGGATGTGTTTAACCTTGATATGTGGGTTGTGCTGGTTACATGATGTTAAGTTTGCAAAAATATAGAGAGATGTACAATTATAATATTTAAATTTAGTTGTGTGTATTTTTTTCAATAAAAATTAAAAGTAACTTAAAATTGTTCTTTCTGTAAAAACAAAAAGCACACAAGAAAATAAGGATTCTGAACATGCCCCACTTTGTAGCTGACTCCACTAGTTTTAATCTTCTATGTTTAAATTTGGTAACAATTTAAATTGGATAACTCTTTGTTTTAGAGATTCTGACCCTGGTAATTTAGTATAAGAATATAGTCAATGAATTATGCTAAAATACATATTCCACATGGTGCTGTTTGAAATGGAAAAATACTTAAGTCTAAACAAAACTGGAAACAACCCAACAACCCAAATTTTCTTCAGAAAAAGATATTGATTTCATAAATTATGCTATAGCCATATATTAATATTCTGTGCAGTCATTTAAAATCTATTTAAAAAGTCAGATATCACTTTGTGGACTAATGACTGATAAAAGCAAGTTGCCAAAAAATATAACAAAATTATGTTTTATTTTAATACATATTCATAGAAGCATAGACAATTCTTGGAAGAATATGTGAATGTCTCTTAGGGATTACCTTTGGAAAGCATAGGTAGAAAAGGAAACTTTAATTATATATACTTCTAATATAAAGACCTGAATGTTTTTTATATAAGCTTTTAATAAATAATAAATAATAAGTTTTTAAAAAGAAAAGATATAGATGGGAAAATTATTTAAAAGCCAAGTGACAAAAAGTTCAGTATTTACTTGAACATAGTGACGAATCTTAGTTTCACTTAAAAATAAGCCTGATAAAGTTTAGATATGTTGCAGCTTCACACAAAATTTCTAGTAATAACATAAGAAAAAATAGTCTTGCAACATATAAAGGACTATGAAGTCCAAAGTAATTCAGTGGACCAAATGTAGTTTAATCATTTTTATTTCAAATGTATTTAAAAAATCATAAATGAGCTTTTGTAATCCAAAGCTAAAACATTCATTCTTCATAGCTTCAGAATTTGACAAGCAATTCAAGACCATACTTTCCAAATCTAATCTTTGTTGCTATTTTTTACACCTCTCAAATCTAGTGTTAAACAACTCCATTCTAAATTTACAGTTTTAGATAATTATAAACTTGTTGATAACTTTTCTGAAAGCAATCTATCAAATAGAAAGAATGGCTTCTCAGGATCAACAGTTAGGGAAGGAAAATTAAATGATCTATAAAGAAATCATTTATCCATTTAAAACATAACCAGTGCTGTTCTCTGTCATAAAAGAGAACATGTAAAAATTAATTCAAATTATTTTTATAGTCTTTGGTAATATTTTATTTCCCACACAAGCCTTCAATGCTGCTTAAAGTTCTTTTACACATAGTAATCTTCATGATTTACTGAGTTAAAATCCCAGGTATTAAGATAGTCCTTAATATATGCTCTTCTAAAGAGAAATAGAATACTTTTGAGAAAAAGAACTGCCTTGGTAACTTCCCTCAAATGTTCATTTAGAATAAAAATAGTTAATGAAAATATTTTTAAGTCGGCTTTGGGTATTATATGGCATACTGCTCACCAAACAAAAAAGGAAATCAAAACTTTCTTTACTTTTTTAGAGAATTTCTTTTTTTTTCTTTTCTTTTTCTTTTTTTTCTTTTTTGAGATGGAGTCTCCCTCTGTCACCCAGGCTGGAGTGCAGTGGTGCGATCTCTGCTCACTGCAACCTCCGCTTCCCGGGTTTAAGCGATTCTCCTGCCTAAGTCTCCAGAGTAGCTGGGACTACAGACACCCGCCACCACCTCTGGCTAATTTTTTTTTTTTTTTTTTTTTTTTTGTATTTTTAGTAGTGACAGGGTTTCACCATATTGGCCAGGCTGGTCTTAAACTCCTTACTTTGTGATCTGCCTGACTTGGCCTCCCAAAGTGCTGGGATTTTCTAGTTTCTGTATCACTGTACTGCCATTCATGTCATATTGAGGATTTTTTTTTTGGCTTAGTTTAAGACAGAATTTATGCCTTTTATAAACATAATAGGCATAAATATCCTTTGTAAGCATTCTGGAGTATATATAGCTTTAATGAATTAAATTTGATAGGCCCAATTGAAGTCAAGGGATATTTTGTTAAAGCGAACTTAGTCAAATAAACTACCCACTGGAATATAGGCCAAGTCACTAATTGTCTAAAATTTGAATTTTTGTACTTTTATTTTCTTCTTCCTTTCATAAGTGTATACCTCAAATTACATCTCTAGCCTATGACTTGAGTCTATTGAAGTCCTAGGAAAAGACCCTTAAAACAAATTCCTAAGGGTTCTGAATTCAAATATAGAAATTCCATTAGCTTCTCCACAAGAGCTGAACTGCTGGTGCATTCTCCACTACATGAATGGCATTGGTTGTTCTATAACAAGATCGTCACAATTTATGCATCATCAAGGCTCCTTTTACACTCTCAAGAAGAACAGATAGTTTTAAGAAAAATGTGTGTCTCCATGTGTATTAAATAGTACTGTCTTTAAGTCGTTTCTTCTTGCCATTCTTCACAATGGGAAAATGACCAAATTAAACCTATTTTAGGGATGGCAACTTGGAGCATAGCAAGAAGTTGGGGGTTTGAATTCTATTCTCAGTTCTCATTTGTTTCTTAAAATTATTAATAATAGATTACTCTGATAATAATATAAGAGGTGGTTTCAATGTGAATAGCAAATTTTGATATATTATAACTAAGGTTTAGGAATGTTTGTCTTTTAGAGGAAGGTGTTATAAATAACATTAGTGAAGGACCAAATATACTGTACATATCAACAATATAATCTTTGTATGTTACTGGATTAGCTCCCTCCTCCTTCTGTGTGATGGTACCATGCATAGAGTCAGTCAAATCCTTGCAAAGTTTTGTATGAACTTTGACAATGTAAATAATGTGTAAATAAAGTTTATATAATTAAGGAATCAAATTTATTGAATTTTATTATTGAAAATTGAAATGAACATGTATGAAAAAATAAAATAATATAATGTTTAAAAACGAGCCTGAATACAAGAAAACCTTTGGGTCTAACTACCAGTTTATAGGAAATACGGACAATAGAGGAGTAGGTTAAAAGTGATCTGGGTTTTTAAATAAATAAGTTAAAAAAAAAACAAAATAAAAGCAAAAGTGATAGGGGATTACAAAGCAAAAATATTTTGAGGTATATGGAACCAAATGTAACACATGCACTTTTTTAGGTCTTTATCTGAACAGCAAACTATAATCATACAGGTTTATAAAAATAGTTGAGTACATAAAATATTAAAAAGAAAAAAATAATGAGAATAAGCCTTTCTGTAATGATGAAGGTGATTGTACAAGATTACAAGAAACTAAAGGGTCTTATGAACTAATTCAATTAAGAATCCTTTTTTAGATCTTGTAGAAAAAAAGAAAAGAAAAGCTATGAAAAACATTCTGGCATTCTTGGAACAGTTGAGAAAATTTAGGAATGGGCAGCATATTAGTTTTTGTGAAATTATTGTTAATTTTGTCTGATGTAATAATGTTATAGTTATGGAAAAATAAGTTTCTTTTTTTTAGCAATGGTTCAAAATGTTTTCTACTTACTTTCAAATTGTTAGAATATATACCAAAGAGCTACATTCCTGTTTATTTATCTTTTCAATATGAACATTCTGGGATTTATTTCCTTATAGCCGGACTTCCATTTATTATTACATTTTTTAATTTCAAGTTTTATTTTAGATTCGGGGGTACATGCACAGGTTTGTTATATAGGTATATTGTGTGATATTGAGGTTTCGGGTATGGTTGATCTGGTCACCTAGGTCGTGAGAATAGTACTCACTATTCCCAATAGTTAGTTTTTCACCCCTTGGCCCCTCACCTTCCTCCCTCTAGTATCTTTGTTCCCATCTTTATTATATAGAGAAGTTTGAATATGGACTTGGCATTAGAGATATTGAGAAATTATTGTCAATTTTGTTAGATGCAATGACATTTTAGAAAACCAGCACTCCAAATTCACAGTAGGCCGGAGTACTAATAAAACTCAAAAGAAGTTAATAAATTATCAGAAAATTAATAAACTGTACTCTCAGTAGCCATTGAAAATATGACTCTCTCTATGCGCACAAACACACACACACACACACACACACACACACACACACACACACACACACGCAGGGCAAATCCTCAATTTAGAGTACAACATGCCAGTTCAAAAAGTTACAAAAATTGAGTCAAGAGAAGCTATGGTACACTGATGAAAAAACTTGTCATAAGGATAAATTTTCCCTGTATATGAAAATAAACTAAAAAAATAGAATCACTCTTAGAGCACCTTCTTAAATTTATCTTGCTTTTCAATTTGTTCTTAATGTCAATCAACAAGATCTATTTTTCAAAGACAGCAATCAGTCGGCCCGAGCTTTCTCCTGTGGTTTGTTAAAATCCCCTGTCAGTCTGAAAAGACCTTGAGCCTTCTTTGACCAGTTATCTAGTACAATATTCGAGAATATTAGGGTCTATAAAATCAAGAGCAAAGGAAAAACTAACTCGGAGAAATCAAAATCTCAAGAAAGAAAATACAAGATGCAGAAGGAGAAACATTTTATAGATGCCTTCCAGATTACTGTCACATTGTCACCCTGTGTTACTTTTTTCAAGCTGGCCTATCAAGTTTGCTTCCATATTTCTGTAGTGAAACTATAATTCTTGAGGATATTAATAACCTCTATGACGTCAAAATCCAAAGGTCACATTTCTGGTCAAATTTTACTGGACTATTTAATGATCTTCAAACCTGTTGCCTAAATTCTACTATCTTTAAACACTTTTCATATCTTGGGCAGTGCTATGTCATTGGATACTTCTCTGCAGTCTCCATAGTCCTTCCACTTCAAGGGACCTCTAAAATTATGGTACTCTAGGCTCAGTTTTCTCTCTGATGTTTTCTTAACATTGTCTCACAGTGATTGCATCCAGTTATACGATGGCACAATTAATCTTCACACTGTGACTCCCATATTCATATCTTCAGGTTTGACTTGGGCAGACTTAAAATATGTTTCATATCATGTTACCTTGAATTTATGATAGTAATGCTAAACTTGCCGTAGTCCGAAAATCTTCAATTGCTTGCTTTCCAAATTTCCCTTCCTTCAGAACCAGCTGGTATAGTTTGGATATTTGTTTGTTTCCAAAACTCGTGTTATATTGTAATTCCCGATGCTGGAAGTACCACTTGGTGGGAGGCGGGGTGTTTGGATCATGGAGGCAAATCCCTCATGGCTTGGTGCCATCTTCATTATAGAGATTTTTTGCAAGATCTCATTGCTTCTGCTTCATCTTCCACCATGATTGAAAAACATGTTGTTCAGCTTTTGGGTTTTTTGTTTTTTTAATGCGAGGAATGTCTCAAGATTATAATTTTAATTTGTATTTCAAATATTTCGAGTTAAACATCTTCTTATATACTTATGAGATGCTTGTATTTATTTCTTCCCAGTCTTATTGGGTTGGTTTTCAGTTATTTTCTTAATTTGGAAGCATATTAACATTAAAAATATATATTTATTTGTAATTCTGTTTCAGCTCTTTGTAGATTCTAGATATCAGCCCTTTGTCAGATGGGTAGACTGCAAAAATTTTTTCCCATTCTGTCGGTTGCCGATTCACTCTAATGACAGTTTCTTTTGCTGTGCAGAAGCTGTGGAGTTTGATTGAGTCCCATTTGTCTATTTTGGCTTTTGTTGCCAATGCTTTTGGTGTTTTGGTCATGAAGTCCTTGCCTACGCCTATGTCCTGAATGGTTTTGCCTAGATTTTCTTCTAGGGTTTTTATGGTGTTAGGTCTTATGTTTAAGTCTTTAATCCATCTGGAGTTAATTTTAGTGTAAGGTGTCAGGAAGGAGTCCAGTTTCTGC
>PVKV010037026.1:0-15192 GCA_004027835.1 Alouatta palliata
GGTGAAACCCCGTCTCTACTAAAAATACAAAAATTAGCTGGGCATGGTGGCACGTGTCTGTAGTCCCAGCTACTCGGGAGGCTGAGGCAGGAGAATTGCTTGAACTCAGGAGGCGGAGGTTGCGGTGAGCCGAGATCGCGCCATTGCACTCCAGCCTGGGCAACAAGAGCGAAACTCCGTCTCAAAAAAAAAAAAAAAACCTGTAATTGACTTAGGTTATTATTTGTAGCTGCCTATGTGAGGAAGTGACAAGGTTTGTGTTTCTGTTTGGGGAGGTGGGTGTAGCAAACAGGCAGATGCATATATACCTGTGAAGCACCCACATTTTTGTCTAGAATGACAATGGTTCACATCTCTGATTCTATTCTTTTTTTGAGTTGGAGGCTTGTTCTGTAGCCCAGGCTGGAGTGTCGTGGTGTGATCTTGGCTGACTGCAACCTTTGCCTCCTGGGTTCAAGTGATTCTCATGCCTTGGCCTCCCGAAGAGTGGGGATTACAGGCCCATGCCACCACACCTGGCTAATTTTCATATTTTTAGTAGAGACAGGGTTTCACCATGTTGCCCAGGCTGGTCTTGCACTTCTGACCTCAGGTGATCCACCTACCTGGACCTCCCAAAGTGCTGGGATTACAGGCATGCACCACCGTGCCTGGACATCTGGTTCTATTCTCAAACCTGAAGAGCTGGAAATCTGGGTGTGGACTGGCTTGTCAAAATGGAAGGGGAATGAACTGGAATGGGACTATAGTAACAACTTTGAGCACCCTATGACTTTTGCCCCAAGAAGTAGTGGCCTGTTCCCAGATTTTAGGCCTGGAATATCCTCACGCCACAAAGCCCTAAACTGATATCACTGGTAGATATTTGACCCGGGTAATTGGGCTCTCTATTCAGCTTCCAAACCACAGGCTATTCTGGGTTTGCTATGTAATTCTGCAACCCTTTGATGTTAGGGTTGTTCTGATATAATTACAGAGAGGACAAACAATACATGGTTGTGTTTATAACAATGCAGAATATGTTATTGCTAACTTTTGAGGCCCTTAAATCCAGTAAACTAGGTTCCACCAAAAATATGCTCGTCTGGCCTGCTTTGTCTTTTACTAGCATGTACCTTGTCACACAAAATTGTGAATAGCATTTTCAATCTCTTGTAATCTTTGCGTCTTACAATGCTTTCCTTGGGAAACCCCACCCAAGAACAACTTTATTTGTTTTATTAAACGGTAGTACACCGGGTGGGCATCTTCAAAACGCACAGTGATACTGCTTGAAAATGCTGGGGCTGCAGTTTGCAAGCGACTGCTGAATACTGTGCTTGAAGTCACTTTAGTAAATAAGTAATGAAAAACCAGAGTAACCATGAGGATGCACATTAGTAGGAAGGAAATTCTCCCTTCCTGTTTTTTGTTATTTTTTAATTCAAAAATTATATAACTCATTGCATAATTTATCTTGACATTTTGCATTGTCCTTTTTAAATAATGCAAATAAAACTCACTGGTTTGTCTCTTCCAAGTGAGGATAATGTTGGAACATTTCCAAACAATTAATATTATGGTTCTTTCCTGATATTCGTGTTAGGAGCTAACTTTACGTGTATAGGTAAAAAGCTAGTGCTTTTGATTTGGATAGCTCTCCACTAGCTGAGGAGGGTAATTTGTACAATCAAGGGGTAACAAATAGGACACTGAAGGATATGACTGTAACATACTGATGAACCAGAGAGAAGCAGCAAATATCTAGCAGCATAAATGATACAGTTGGTATA
Organism: Alouatta palliata; assembly: GCA_004027835.1. Lineage (NCBI taxonomy): Eukaryota > Metazoa > Chordata > Mammalia > Primates > Atelidae > Alouatta > Alouatta palliata. The sequence continues at coordinate 1,773 of PVKV010037026.1, forward strand.
TCTATGGGATATACCATGGAAAAATGATACAAGTGTAATTTACATTACACAGCTGGAAAAATTCTTGGGGATATTAATTCTTATCTTGATGCCTAAAAAAATAGTACAAGCCAAACAAAGTGGCTCATGCCTGTAATCCTAGCACTCTGAGAGGCTGAGGTGGGCAGATCACTTTAGCTCAGGAGTTCAAGACCAGCCTAGCTAACATGACAAAACCCCATCTCTACTAAAAATACAAAAAATTAGCTAGGTATGGAGGTGCATGCCTGTAGTCCCAGCTACTGAGGAAGCTGAGGTGGAAGGATCACCTGAGTTTGAGAAGTTGAGGCTGCAGTGAGCTGAGATTATGCCACTAAAATCACCTGCAGCCTGGGCGACAGGAGTGAGACTCTGCACGCCCTCCCGCAAAAAAATGGTACAACTGAGCAAGTGGCTGAGTATCTCAAGTTCCTCCCTGAAGGAAGCCATGTCGTTTTCCTCTGCTGGTCTCCAGCTGTGTAGCCTTGGACTAATCTCCAGTCCTCAGTTTCCTCGATTATAAGTAGAGCTGTGATCTTCCTTCTTCAGTGTTAAAAAAATTGAATTGTACACTTTAAATGAGAGAATTGTACACTAAGTGTTACAGGCTGACATGCGTTCCCCAAATTCGTATGCTGAAGTCCTAACACCCAGTACTTCAAAATGTGACGGTATTTGGAGATAGTCTTTAAAGAGGTAATTAAGTGAAAATGAGGTCATTAGGCCCTAATCTAATATGATGGGTGTCTTTACAAAAAGAGAAGATTAGGAAACAGAGGGAAAACCATTGGGAAAAGACTCAAGCCAAAGAGAGAGGCTTCAGAAGAAACCAACTCTACCAACACCTTTATCTCAGGTTATCTAGCCTCCAGAATTGTGGAAAAGAAAGTCCCATTTTTTAAATCACCTAGTCTTCGTACTTTGTTATAGCAGCCTATGATAATCAATTTTATGTGTCAACTTAGCTGGGTCACAGCATTTAGATATTTAGCCAAACCTGTATTTTTCTGTATTTTTCTGTGAAGGTGTTTGTTGAATGAGATTAACATTTAATCAACGGACTTTGAGTAAAGCAGATGACCCTCCATAATGTGGTTGAACTTCATCCAATCCGTTGAAGTCCTTAAAAAAATCGGAACTCACCTCCGCTGAGTAAGAAGAAATTCTGCAGACTGCCTTTGAATTTGAAATGCAACTTTTCCTTGGGTCTCCAAACTGTCAGCAGATTTTAAACTTGCATATGCAAAATCGTGTGAGTCAATTCCTTAAAATAAATATTTCTCTCTCTCTCTCTCATTCTCTCTCTCTCTCTTTCTCTCTCCACATCTTGTTGATTCTGTTTCTCTGGATAACCTTGACTAACATGGCCCTGGCCAACTAATACAGTATGTGAATTCTATTTCTAGTCTGTGTTAAGAAAAACTTAGAAGGCTACATCCAAAATGTTAACAATAATTATTTGATGTTAGAATTTGTTTTAGGTTTATTTTTTGTTTAGTTTATCTGTATTTGTGGCTTTTTGTGACCATGTGTTGTTTGTGTAATGATAATGTAAGAAAAGATTTCCATTCAGAGGAATCTTTAGAAGCAAGATTAGCTAATACACAGCTCAGAGGACATGGGGGTGTGGTGAGATGAGTTGTAACAACACCACTTATTATGAAAATTTGAATGGCACCCAAACCAAATTACACCTACTACAGCAAAAAAAAAAAAAAAAAAAAACAACCTCAACATGGAAAACAGCTGTGATATAGCGGCTAACACTGTTCCCTAGAATATATGTAAAAGGAACTTTATTTTTCCTACCAAATCTTTTTTCTGCCATTTTCAGTTATTTTTTCATTCAATAAGCTAGCAGCTTTTACTGAACATATGCTATGTCCAAGGGCTGCACTAGATGCCAGAGATGAAAACAAACAGACTCACTTCAATCAAGAAGTGTGCACTTGGCCAGACTACCGAGACCAGCTCAGCTGTAGAGCCCCTCCCATGCAGGCTGCACTGAAGGCATTAAGAAGCAGACACCCAAATAGAACAGCAAAGTGGGACTATCTGGGGGCCTACAGCCTTCTGAACTGACAGCCTCAGGGGCTGACAGCATTCCGGGCTGAGGGCCTCAAACAGACTCTGACCCACGTAGTTATTCTCTCTGAACAGGTGATTATCATTAACAAACAGGTGTTCGGTGTTTTCTCATAGAACAAAAATAAACTAGGTAGGCAGCTGGTGCCTGCTTACCACTGATCACAGACAAACTAAAAAGCATTCTCCACGTGGGAGCCATGAGAGCAGAGTCATGCATCCCGTGCTTAAAGAATTGTTTTAACTGGTGTATGATATACATAAACTGTCTTGCTACTTTAGAAAGCCCCAAGTAGTTTTCTACTGCAGGGGTGGGTGGGGGGGAGTGGTGTGGCTAGGTTTTCCTTGCCATTGTTCTTCTTAGCAAACAATATATTTTATCACACACTCAGCATTTTTCAACACCAGGTGAGGTGGCTCACGGCTGTAATCCCAGCATTTTGGGAGGCTGATGTGGGAGGATCACTTGAGGTCAGGAGTTCAGGACCAGCTGGGCCAACATGGTGAAACCCCATCTCTACTAAAAATACCAAAATTAGCTGGACGTGTTGGTGCATGCCTGTATAGGAGAATCGCTTGAACCAGGGAGGCAGAGGTTGCAGTGAACTGAGATTGTGTCACTGTTCCAGCCTGTGTGACAGAACAAGACTCAGTCTCAAAACAAAGAAGAGGAGACAATATCGTCCAATGTGATAAGGTCTCCCAAGGAGAAAGCTAAGAGAGCTGTTTGTGCACATGGGACAGGCTGCCAGCCTGCAGGGGATGGAGATGGGACAAGAGGCTTTTTTAATCCTTAGGACAACCCTGCAAGCTACAATTGTTATTCCCATTTTATAGATGAGTAAGTTTCAGAGAGCTTAAAAAATTTGCCCAAATCTCTCAAGAAGTAGAGGGGATTTAAGCACAATTCTGACACTAGAGTCCGTATTCTTTCCACTATACTATGATCTGTGTCTCTAATGCGTTGTCAACTGGACAAGCAAACAAGTAGAATACACTGAAATAGAATCAATTTCATTTTTACTTTGAAGGACATAGCTTTGTAGATGCTATATGGTTTTTCTTAGTCTTAATTATCTTATTCTGCTCTTTTCACTAATTCTCATAATTGCCAATAATAATAGTAACAATAGTTAACATTTATTGTGTTCTGTGTGCCAGATACTGTACTTGGAGCTTAACAAAGGTTCTCTTAATCAATCCTCATAACAGCCTGATAAGGTAGGCTATGGTGTTGTCTCTATTTTATAGACAGGGAAACTTAGGCTTCAAGAGTTAAGTTATCTGGGAAGTCGGAAAGCTGGGATTTGATCCCAGATCTCATTCCAAGAGGAAGTTTTTAACAATTTTGCTGCAGTACCCCAAACCAGACAACTGACAGCCTAAAAATGCATTGCTACTTGCTGGGTTTTTTTTAATTAGAAGAAAATCTTGGAAAGTAACTGATATTCCAGATCACAAGAAATGACCAAGGATGTATCTTCTGTCTCTGGATCTCCTTAAGAGAGTTTCAGTGATTGGGTTCTGGAACTCTAGCTTGTTCTGACAGACACTGGTGGGTGGGATGTTTGGATCTGGGACTAAGCGTACCAAAATGGAGCCCTTTGCAGATTCTGTCTGGGTAGCAGGCTCTTTCGTCCCATCCCACCGAAACTACTCACGTTCTCTGCTCTCTAACTGTCCCCACAGGAACCTGGTGGCCCCTTGAAGGGCGGGACTTGGTAAACTAACCAAGCAGCATCCATAATGATAAACCACTGGAGAGGGTTTGGAAGGGGTGGAAGGAAAACCCCTTGGTGCTTCCTTAGCCAGTTCAACCCTTGCTGCCCACTGACTGTGACGCTCTTTTCCTGACTCTGGGATAGGAATGAGCTCACACAAGGGGCAGGCAATGGAGACAGGCTGTCTTGTAGCCCTGGTCCCTGGGGCTCCTGGGTCCTGGGGCATTTTAGGCAGACTGAAGGAAGGAGAACAAGCCCATGGCGAAGGCTTTGAGAGCAAGACGGAGAAACACCCACAGATCCACCAAGCTTCAGTGTAAGGTAGATCCCGTCCAGGACAGAGGAAAAGATGACTTTCAGGATGTCCTTTGCTCCCTGTGGAAGTAAGTGCTCACTCTTTATCTAACAGACCCAGGCTGGACTTCCACAAGGGTGGCCCAGAGGCTACGGAGCTTAGATTACAGGACTATGTCTGACCTTCGGGAGGCGGGGACAGGGACCTGATAACCCCTGCTTCACAAAACACTTCAATGCTGTGGCAGAGGTGATGAATATCGCAGAGCCCCGGTTCCCTGTGGATGGGGATGGGTGTATCGTCTCTTCTGGTGGAGGGAGAGTGAGTGGAGAAGTATCTTGCGCCACCTCTGACATATCTGTGGAGCATCACAGTACCAGGCTGAGAGCAGGGCGGGGTGAGTGTTAGGCATTGGTGCATTCTTCACCCAATGCCCCTGCCCCAATGTGGTCCCCCTGCCCAAGGCAGGTAGAGAACTCTGGAATCTATAGGAGGCTCTACTTCAGGCAGACAAAAGAGATGAACGAGCAGATGGTACAGCATGTGTGGCTTGGCTTGGGTCTGGCAAGTGGTAGTCTTCTGGGCACGGTCCGAGACCCTCGGGCACATCTTGGGCATGAGAACTGTGATGACTTTGGGCATTGAGGAGCTGGGCCTACCAAGGGGCAGTGAGAATGTGGTCTCCAGGGAGGGCAAAGCCTCCAGTGGCAGCCCTGCTGGCTTGGGAGGGGGCTCATGGTAGTCAGAACAGGTAGGTGCTCAGCACCCAAAGCCTGAAAAAGGAACACTGGAGGCCAGGACCTGTGGCATCATCCATGCTGGGACACAGGACACTGTGCCAGCCTGCCCTGATTATGAGAGAGAGCTTTGAATGAGGACATGACTTGTGTTCCTGAGACTAATAAGGATCAGAAGGCTTTGTTTGCTGATAATCCACTGCAACTGATGGTTTTATAGTTTTGTTTTGTTTTTTTCGGGATACCTGTTTAGCTATCTCAAGATCATTTTATACTGCAGGTAGGGATTAAGCTGGATTAAAAATTATGAAACAGTCCCGGTAAATGGGATGATTTGTTCCTAGAAAAGAACATTTACTGAGTCTGATAGCTTGTTGGTGTCCTACATTTTCACAAAATTTAAATGAAAGATTGTAATGGTCAATGTTGTATACATAGTCTTAGTGAGTATTTGTTGAGTAAATATGTAAGTACATGTACAAATCAGTTTAATTCAACAAATATTTGCTAGGTGGCTAACAAGTGCCTTCTTGGGAATTAATGTCTGATTTTGTGGCTTGATTTTTTGACAGAGACACAGTAAGAAATATCTTTTATGTTGTGACTCAATACACACACACGCACACCTGCAACAAAAATTTCATGAGCGAATTTTTACCTTGCTAGGTGAAATGCATTCTGATATTTTCCCATTCTATGCTTTTTTCTATTTTTTTTTTGAAAAATGATTAAGACCCACCGATTGGATTTTATGACCCATCATTGAGTCACAGTCTGCAGTTTGGAAGACACTGGTGATACATGAAGTTACTCAATTTCTAATCTCATCTTTACTTGGCTAAAAGTTGAAGGAATGAATACAGAAGCTGCTGATCATGGTAGATACTCACTGACTTCCCAGTGTCATGTACAAATGTGTCTGTCAGTGGGGCCAAGTGACCAAGAAGCAAAAAAAGTGAGTGACTTCTCATGAGCCCAAAGGAAAGTATGGAATCAGGATTTTTTCTTCCGGCTATCTTCCCACAAGCTTGAAGTCATCATGGTAGGCAATGATGAATGTCTGTGTCATCACTGAAAACAAAGAAATGCTACCCCCTGATTTACAATCCTTATTTAAAAAGTTTAGAACACATGTGATTGTTAACCAAGAGAAAACACATCTGAACAAACCCCCTGAAAATACGATTTCAACTCCTAACTAAACATCTCATTTGCAATATTAGGCAATACCAGATCTTTTCTATAGTTAGAGCTGACATTGCTGGATCAATCCAGAAGACGCTAGTTCTGGAGAAAGCCTCTGACGTTATGTCAGATTTTTAGAATTCTGACTCCACCCCACCAAGGGCTGAGCACTCTTGCCTTATTTTCCCCTTCATTTTTATATATGTTTTAAAAATCATTATACCTGTGACATCCTACTGCTTATACATTACCGGCTTACAGATTTTTCTCTCTCCCAGATTATAAACTTGCAGATAAGAAATTGTTTCTTCTCCAGCTTTGTATTCCCAGTGCTAGGCACAAAGTACATGCTTTGTGAATGTTTGTAGAATAATTGAATGATAATTGGTTCACATTGGTTGGAACAGTATTAATAATGGAAAGTACAGATTAGTTTACTTATGAAGGAAAAATAAGCTGCAGAAGGAGAAAGAGTGAACTTTCTGAAATAGAACTTGGGATTCTACCACATCATAACTTGAATAAGGTCCAGATAAAGGCATAGTAATTGTGTTTTTACTTGTATAAGAAGTACACACAGGATCCTGCAACGTCCGCCTTGCAGGTTCAAGCGATTCTCCTGCCTCAGCCTCCCTACTCTTGCCATTCTTATGTTGAATTTTGCATCATAGGTCTTGGACCTGTGAGAAATCTCAATAAATCACCTAATCCAGCTTCCTGCTTTTACAGAGTAGTTTTTTTGTTGTTGTTGATAAAGCAAACATACCAAAAAACTGGAGATTTATATAAGTTTAATCTCAATTGTGGAAGTGTATCTGAGATATTTATACCTGATGAAAGCTGAGGGTAGCAGACCAAGGACCAAGAGTGCTTTGAATCTTTCAGATGACAGATTCATTGAGCAGAAGGTCCGTACGTCAGACTCTGTTACCAATACCATATCCACTCCATTCCTTTCTGGCAAAAACATTCTTGATTTTGTTCCAGGCGATAATACGCAACTTGGGTTAGTTGATGACTCATTCATTATTAGTCTATGCAAATTATGGCTATCCAGCTTCCTTTTGCCAAATAGCTGATTTCCTTGCCTCTCTTTGCAGTTGGAAGGAAGTGCCCATGTGGCTAGTTCTGGCCAAAAATATGTAAGAGGAGGTGTACTGAAGGACTTCTCATAAACACTTGGCTTTTCTGATTAAAAAATGTGGCTGATGTTGCCCTTTCCCACTCATCCAACCTTGAATGTAGAATGATACCTGCAGACATGGTAACTAACACAGAAAAGCAGAAGGAAGCCCTGGCATAATGATGACAGCAGAGTAAGTGAAAAGATGGAAAGAATGGAGATCCTTGATGTCACCCCTGAGCAGCTGACCAATGTCAGTGACCCCTATGCTTGGGTTTCTGTGTTGTGTTAAAAAACCAAAAATTATAAAAACAAAACCAAAATTCTTCTGTGAGTCAGATATCTTGGTAATTGATTGTAGTTAAAACCTTCCTAATTGACATGGCCAGTAGGAATACATCAATGACCAGATCTCAGATCTATCAAAAGAACTTACTAGGGGCCAGGCGCAGTTGTTCACACCTGTAATCCCAGCACTTTGGGAGGCTGAGGCGGGTAGATCACTTGAGGCCAGGAGTTCGAGACCAGCTTGGCCAACATGGTGAAACCCCATCTCTACTAAAAATACAAAATTAGCTGGGCATGGCGGCAGGCTCCTGTAATCCCAGCTACTTGGGAGGCTGAGGCAGGAGAATTCCTTGAACCCAGGATAATTACATAGCTTGGATGGGGGTGGAAAGAAGTAGAAAATAATTGCTGTCTCCGTTTAATGCCTCTCTGGGCCTGATAATTTAAAAGGGCTCACATTTCTCAAATAAGAAGTATTGACATATATTTTTCTTTCTCAGTGTCTTCTTCACTTGCTCTAAATTGAAAGCAACCTGACGAAAAAGTTAAATTATTTAATATGTAGAGGAATAGCATTTTGATTACTTTGAAGTATTGACGGTATCTCAATTAAGTTAATAAAATCTATATGATCTTTGTAGATTACTTATGTGAATCTTACTTTCATAAACAGATAAGCTTTTTTCCCATGATGTACATGAATCTTACTTTAGTAAATAGATAAGCTTCGTTTCTATTGGTACACCAGTTTTTTTTTTTCCTAAGGGATTTTCCTCAAATACTCGAAGGTGCTAAAAATTTAGATCTTTTAAGATATTTAAACCTTCCCCACATCAAGTTTGTTTGTATACCAATTGCTGCTATTTGTCAGTTGCAAAAGTCAAATTAACACTTGTTTGAATTACCGTAAGTCTCAAAATTATGAGATTCAATTAAGTTTTGCTACATATAAAAGATTGCTATTTGGATGAGGATGAGCACATCTAAAGTAAAGAGATGGAAGCAGGCCGGGCATGGTGGCTCACACCTGTAATCCAAGCACTTTGGAGGCCAAGGCAGGTGGATCACCTGAGCTCGGCAGTTCAAGACCAGCCTGAGCAACATGGTGAAACTCCGTCTTTAAAAAAAATAAAAAAAATAATAATAATAATAATAAAAAGAGAGATGGAAGCTAATTGGCTCAGACCATGGCAGGAGATCTTTGAAATTATCTTTCATTTTCCCAAACCCTTACTTACATAAAGCCATCTTGACCCGTCCTGTTGTGCTGATGGTTTATGAACAATAACAGGGAGGTTGAGCTAAGCAGATGTTACTGGAAAGACAGTGAGACCTTGCCCCGGGGTGGCCCTGGGGAGCAGAACATGTGCAGATAACAGAGCCAGGGGAAATAAGACTAGAAAGATAAAGTGGGGGAGAGCTTGGGCAGCTTTGAGGATCTGTATGAGGAGCGTGGACTTAAAAAGTTCTTGAGGATTCTAGGAAGATTCGCTAGATGTGAAATGATGAGAAGTGCACAGAGAATAAAATCAGGGCAATTTGTTTAGATTTCTTAATGAATCTATAAACTTCTTTTTTTTTTTTTGGAGACGGAGTTTCGCTCTTGTTACCCAGGCTGGAGTGCAATGGCGCAATCTCGGCTCACCGCAACCTCCGCCTCCTGGGTTCAAGCAATTCTCCTGCCTCAGCCTCCCGAGTAGCTGGGACCACAGGCACGTGCCACCATACCCAGCTAATTTTTGTATTTTTAGTAGAGATGGGGTTTCACCATGTTGACCAGGATGGTCTCGATCTCTTGACCTCGTGATCCACCCGCCTCGGCCTCCCGAAGTGCTGAGATTACAGGCGTGAGCCACCGCACCCAGCCTATAAACTTCTTAAAGGTAGGGTTTTATCTTTTCATCTGTTTGGTCTCCTTGGCCACATTATGCCCAAGACATGCATTCAAAAAAAATTCCAAAGGCCGGGTGCAGTGGCTCCTGCCTGTAATCCCAGCACTTTGTGGGGCCAAGGTGGGTGGATGAGTTGAGCTCAGGAGTTTGAGACCAGCCTGCCCAACATGCTGAAACCCTGTCTCTGCTAAAAATACAAAAATTGGCCAAGTGTGTTGGCACATGCCTGTAATCCCAGATACTCTGGAGGCTGAGGCAGGAGGATCGCTCGAACCCAAGATTGGGAGCTTGCAGTGAGCTGAGATCTCACCACTGCACTCCAGCCTGGGTGACAGAGTGAGATTCCATCTCTCTCTCTCTCTCTCTCTGTCTCTCTCTCTGTATATTATATATGTATGTTTGTAGTTTGTATATATATATATATATATATATATATAATGTAATTGTTTATTGAACCCAAACCAATGAAGTGACAGGATCACCAAGAAACATATGCTCGAGGTTGAAGCCATGAGACTCTGGAATTTTTGCAAACCTTCTTTCTTTCCGGTTTTTGTTTTTGTTTTTTTATGGAACCTGAGCCTCAAAAAACTGGCTGGCTACTTTTAGAAAACCCTAAATTCAAAACTTGAAAGCAGAATAAATAGAAAATGATTTTTCATTTGTATTTCCTGTAAAACAGCCAACTCTCGATTACCTAACTTTAAAATTTCATTGATTTTACAGAGTTTCCATCTTTGTGTCACCTTTCTGGAAGCTTATTGATTGAATAGTGAGTGTGTGGTCTTTACTTACCCCTGACCCACAACTTAGCCTCACTCCATGGCACATCTCCTGGTTGTGCCGTGGAGCTTCCTGCATTGGAAGCTTTCTGGTTGATAATGCCTATTTTGACTGCAGCAGTAAAGTCACCAAGGACTAGAAATCCCCTGTGCCCCACTTCAGCAACTGATGCTCATTTTGTTTGTAATCACTCGACATTTTAGGTAGAAGAGGAATGATGGCAGGATGTGGGGAGAGGAATGATGGCAGGATGTGGGGAGAGGAGGGAGGAAAAATATCACAAAGGGCTGTAGCTAAGATCTTTCCAGAAAGACAAGAGCTTTCCATTCAGTATTTAGAGTTTACTCGTCTAAAATATTTTAGCAAAACTGCTATAGCTCTAAGCTGCATTGTCAAGTCACGTCATGAAGACAAACATTTCATATAGCAGGTCCTTGCAAGGAAACAGCAAAGGGCAAGGGGAATGGTTACTTCCTACTGCCAATGACTGGGCAGAGTCTAGCTTTGGCTATTAAATTGATTTCCCATCAACATCACACATATCCAGGGTGGGGGGGATATGTGTGAACTAATTATGGTAGATCAGTCCCTTTCATTACCATTAGTGAAATTCTGCTAAGGCTCCCACGCCACTAACTCTTTGAGCACACCATCTTAAGAAGTATCCTAACTATACTCTTAGAAGACTATTTGGGGTACATGTTTGGGGGTGTGGTTGTAAATAATTTCCTGCGTTGATGATGTGGTATGCCTTAGTGATGGGTAGAGCCACATTCTCATCATCAGTAAAAAGATCATGCTATCATGAGGAGCTGCCTGACTGGAAGAGTGTCGCCACTATAATTCTTTATTAATTATAACCCATTGGCTATTGGTGTTACCGCCAAGAAGCTGCTGTGGAGACCTTCACCCAATGAGTGACCATCTTTGCACAGCAGAGAAGGCCTAGTGTCATAAATGAGTTAACACCCTACCACACATAAATTACAGTAATACTAAACAAAATGTCTGTTTACTTAAGCTACTATTACATTTAATTAGTTGCTGGGAAATAAGAAAATGCATTTTCTAACAAGCTAACTCATTATAATTCCTGTCTTGCTTCTGTAGAATCAAATTCAAGTGTTACAAATGCCTCAAACAAATGTTTGTTTCTGTAAAAGTGAAAAGAAACAATAAAAATGTGATAAGGATTGTGAAGACTCAGATAAATGAAGGAATCATTTGCTAAAAGCCCATCATGTGCCAAGCACTGTGCTGGGAGCCATGGGTTTGGAGTCAGTTTCCCCCAAAAGCTGAAACACATGCCTTGCTTTCCAGAGGCTGACAGCCCAGGGGCGGGAGATTCCCATGTGGTGATGTGAACACAAACTGGTTAGTGGTAAAGACCTTCTCAGAATTGCAGAGGGCATGGGGAGAGAATGTTCAGACTGGAAGATCTAGCAAGGACTTTCCTTGTGGGGTTTGAACAAGGCCTGGAAGAAATGCTTAATTGGGGTGGGGAGGAGGGAGCAGTAGGGAGGGTTGCGTAGTCCTAGATATGAAAATTGACATGAAATATAGACATTTTCGAGGAAGTGAAAGGAGCTGACTGTGATGAAAGTGTGAGCCTGTGATGTCTCTGAGCTGGGAGGACAGCAGAGGGGAAGAGGAGATGATGTGGGGCAGCCATGTGGCTGGGTGAGGATACTGGCAGGCCTGCACAACCCTGAGTAAATACCTCCTAAAATTCTCATAGCACATGTCTCACCTTAGTCCTGCCCCTGACTGTATAGAACAAACATTATGATGAACATCGGACAGAAGAGCCCAACTTGCAACTTCTCTAAGGGTAGGAACCATATTGTTTTTCTTTTTTCTTTTTTTTTTTTGAGACAGAGTCTCCCTTTGTCACCCAGGATGAGGTGCAGTGGCAGGATCTCAGCTCTCTGCAACCTCCGCCTTTTGGTTCAAGTGATTCTCCTGCCTCAATTTCATGAGTAGCTGGGATTACGAGCACGTGCCACCATGCCCACCTAATTTTTGTCTTTTTAGTAGAGATGGGGTTTCACCACGTTGGCCAGGCTGGTCTTGAACTCCCAACCTCAGGTGATCCACCCGCTTCAGCCTCCCAAAGTGCTGGAATTGCAAGCGTGAGCCACCATGGCTGGCATTTTTCAATTTTATATTTATCTGTCTATTCCTTGTGTTCTAGTGCTGGGCAGAGACACTGGGACTTAGAAGATTCTCAATAAATGTGTATTGAATGATTAAATATTTGTTTAATGACACAGTCAGGGTAACCAAGGCAAATGTGGTAAGCAAATGAATAGTGGAGTTCTAAATAATCAGTCTCCAAATAGAAATTCAGCAATAAAAGAGTCTTTGTTTTATTAATGTGTCGAGAGAAGACCTTGCCCTGGAATGAGTTCAGTGTTTAAAACCCGTTTTCCAACGAGTAGAAGAATGGAATGTGTATAACTTTGGATCAAAATGTGTATAAGTTGTAATCAAATGCAAGGTCTGATGCCTTGACACTGGGACAAATACCTGATTCAAAATGCAAAACTCCAAAGTAGAAAAATGTTCTGTAAAATTTGTAACAGTTAAAGTGCTCTCCTCTGACATCCTTTACTGAAGGGAATTTTTTTAAAAAGTCATTTAATACAAACACTTCTTAAAAATAAACATGTAAATGTCACTCTTTTCTTAGGTTTGAGGTTGCTATGTTACTTAATTACATTAAATGTAATTTGTTATTCAAAAGAAAATCTTTTTCTTTTGCCCTCTTTTTGTGGAATAATAATATATGTGTAGTCTAAATAAATATTCATTTGAGGCCGGGTGCAATGGCTTACACCTGTAATCGTAGCCTTTCGGGAAGCTGAGGCAGGAAGATCGCTTGAACTTCCTGGAGTTCAAGACCAGCCTGGGTAACATGGCAAGACCCTGTCTCTACAAAAAAATAAGAAAATAACTGGGCATGGTGGTGCGTGTCTGTAATCCCAGTTACTAGGGAGGCTGAGGTAGGAGGATCGCTTGAGCCAGGAAGGTCAAGGCTGCAGTGAGAGAATGTATTCTTTTTTTTTTTTTTTTTTTGAGACGGAGTTTCGCACTTGTTACCCAGGCTGGAGTGCAATGGCGCGATCTCGGCTCACCGCAACCTCCGCCTCCTGGGTTCAAGCAATTCTCCTGCCTCAGCCTCCCGAGTAGCTGGGACTACAGGCACGTGCCACCATGCCCAGCTAATTTTTGTATTTTTAGTAGAGACGGGGTTTCACCATGTTGACCAGGATGGTCTCGATCTCTTGACC